>OY735265.1:7877714-7906171 GCA_963457715.1 Argyresthia albistria
AGTTATTGTGCCATTGCCACCCCGTACGGAAAAAGGCGTGATTCTACGATTGTTTGTTTTGTCGTACAGAATTTAAAAGATTCTACAAACATATAAATAATCTTTTACCTTATCTACTTTATATACATATTTTACCCTTGAACTTACTTTCTTTTTCATTCCAAACATCTACCTATCTAGAATCAATAATATTTTCTATCTCTTTGTCATCTTCTGATTTCATGTCTGTTGTTGACACCTCAGATAAAAAATTATTGATTGATACACTATCGCCATCTACGGTTCGTTTATCTTAGGTATCAATTTTTTTGACATCATCTTCATGTGATTCATGTTTACTCGGAAAACATACTGTTGCCTGACCACGTGCTCGATCTACAGCAATCACCATACTTAAAGGATAGTTAATGTTATCACTACGAGCATATTATAACACTGAAGAAAACTTTCAAGAATTTTCATTACTTAACCAAAGTACTACTGACCCTGCTCTTAAATTCTTTGGCAAAACAATTCGATGCAAATATGGATACGGTATGTTGGCGCTATTTGCTATGCACCGGTGATGATGACCGCAACTGCCCTCCTCAATCCAATGTCTGTGATAGATAAGTGCATACTGATTGACATTCACTATGCAATTAATTGTTATTCTCTCATAGTACCGTATGACTGTTTCTATGGAACAATAGAATCGACTAATCCAATTATCACTTAGTTGACTTGTACTAATGTGCCAATGCGCACAGAAAACTGTATTTTCTGCAATTTCCATCATGAAGCGTTATTATATTCGATGTAAATTATTGACTATTAAATAAGTCAAATATGTCACTACGTATTAAGTCACTACCGTCATGTCACTACATGAAATTAAATTATGCTAAGCCAACTTGTAATACAATTTATTTCAGTTATATTGGTAGTAACTAATTATACAAAATAAACTATTATGGTAACTGAAACGTGCGAGATGGGACATCATGACGCAATTTTTATTTATAATTCTTGCCTGTGCCTGCCTGTTTTGTGATAAAAACCACTTTACTTACAGCCATATATTTTGGTGGCGAAATCTTGTTTATCTATCTCTCAACTCAGGAACCTATAATATATATTTCAATATGTCGTAATGTTTACGTCTGATATGATAACGCTCCAAAGACGTTTCGAACAAAATGCTATCGAAAGTTCGCGTTTTGAGTAAAGGCAAACGGCTCAGGTAGGCTTGTCAACAAACTGAGGAAAGTTGCCTGGCAAGACGAAGCAGTCTAGAAACTATATGCTGAAGGAAGTCACGAACCCTACCACTACTCAACCACTCAGTTTATGTACTATTCACTCTACTAAGTGTCTAATGATAGCGCTTTACGAGTTATCTTTATCACCGTGGCATTTCTGAAGACCTCTATCTCTATGTCGGCAATTTTCATGATATTTCGTAACTCATATCATAAAACTCGATCTGGATCTTTCGGCAAAGCGTTTTTATTTATAGGGGGAATGAATTCAGATATTGTGCTATGGTTCTACTAAGCAGTCCGATTGGCTTTATCAGCACATTCCACAACATTCGGTATCGTTACACTCTCGATTTTATTGCGAAACAGACGATAAAGGTAATAAACAACATCAGACTAACCTTAAGGAAGCACGCAACTAAAACGTAACTAAAACACTTTCACCCGATTTAGCATATGAAATTGCTAAAAAGACGATCCCAAATGTTTCTAGTAACTTTTTCACTGTTGTCTTCATCTTCAGTCCTGAGTTTTTTGCATCGTCAAGTAAGAACAATGTGTGGCCATTAGCTAATCTTTCATCACTCATCAGTTATATCATGTTGGAGTCATGCTTGATAATTCTCACGATAATATCGTCGTGTGGTGCCCGTATTACAAGTCTGATGATTTGCTAATTACAACTTCATTTAGTGGTTTATGCAATCTCACTGAATCTCTTAATTTTGTTGTAGTATCGTATTCCGCTTTTAGTTTTAATTGAAAATAAAGATTGTGTTTTTTCAGGACGTTATTTTGTAGCTTACTAATTAGTTTTGCTTAAATGACGAGATTGCCTAAATCCTCACTAAGCCTTCATCATCCTACAAATTTAACAGGAAAAACCTTGTCCTGTGCAATCAAGGATCATTTCAAGATTATATTAGTTCACACATCAAAATTAAGATCATCACTTAGCAGGATTAGAAAAGATTGTTCTATCATTGCAAAATCATCGCCATATTTGCAACGAGATATCGTAGAAAGTGTTCCTAAAACGATAAACGCCGTAAGTAAGTACATGGCGAATGGCTGCTTTAGCTTTTCCTATATCAGTTTCTTGTCCGTAGTCGCTGTTTTTAGCATCAAACGTTGATGATTTATTATCCGTTTTATTACTTAAGACTATAACGTTTTTACCCTCCTCTTGCAATGAAATCTTAGAGCACCTAGGAAGTTTAGAAGACAATGTAATGGTGGTAACTCTGTATGTCACTTATCATGTCTAAAGACAACGGCATAACGATCAACATGTGAAAGTTAATAAGCTGCGTTACAAGAAAATTGGCTATTTCATTGATTGATCTCAGCTGTTTGAGCTATTACGATAATCGTGCATAACCATAATGGGAATAAAATGGTTATTGGATGCTCATGATAATATTCATTGTAAGTGTTTTCTCATGGTTGATTTCTGTTGTTTATTATATTTATAAGTACTATCTACTTATAATGTTTTCTAAATTGGGAATCACATTATTAACTTGGTTTTTGGAATAACAAAATATCAACGACATGACCTACCTACCAACTCATAAGCCGATTCGTGCTAAAAAAGTTATCTAAATAATATAAAGTGCACCCAGATTTCCAATTTTAGCCTAAGTATTTAAAAAGATCTCGGTTAGCGTATTATTAGTCAACCTTGGCATTTACTGAAACCAGATTATTAAATATTTGACTGGTATCGTTAATAATATGAATTATCATACTTATATTGGAAATAAAAATTCTTTCGTCTCAAGTTTTTGTATTTAAATATCTAGAGTCAATGATTTAGTTGATTGGGAATAATATATAAGAATAAGGCAATACAATACTTATCTATTAAGTATAATTATTTATGAAGTCTTGTATGACTCTTTAATAAAATAAAAATAAAAACAAATATAAAATTAGACGTTACTTTCAATTTGTCCTAATGTTTCAACTTTCTTAAAACAAGACATGCAACTGATATTGGTCTCTTAATTAAATAAGTGCAAAAAACCGTGTATGTAGGAGTAGGTAATTAGTGTAGTTATTTATTTGTTCGAAAATCGACCATAGGCATTATTTAGAGAGTTATTTTATAAATAACTATAGGTAGAGAAATCATCAAATTGTTAATCAATTATTCTGGTTTTTATTCACAGATTTAATGATATACCTACCTCTATGTAGAACGTGAAGCATTCTTCAGAGAATTTGAGTCATTCTTGGCATGTGCTCAAATAATCCATTCTGCAAACAACATGTGAGACATGCGTTGGTAGGATCAGTTGAGAAGAATTAAATCATCTTTATTTTGCACCAAGAATGTGCTGGGTGTCTCGAAATAGTCACAATATTGTTACTTCTAATTGAAATAGATTTTATGAAGTTAGGCACCTCGTAATGACCTGCGGGGAATCTAAACCAGAAACATATATTTATGAAATGTTAATGTATTATTCATCCAATCACACATAGTGGGTGACCCAATGCCGTATGAAATAGTGAATCATCTTCAATACTGAGCAATATCAATTGCTCTTCAATTGGTGTTTTCCTGTTGTCTTCTTGTTTGTCTTCGAGAAATGGTTTATTTAGGTTTGAGCCGAGTCTTTCATTTGTAAAACTCGTGAATTTTATCCACGCCGTTTAAGGGACTCTTCATTTCGCATGATTGGCTGGAAATTAATAAAAATAATTACGCATGATATTTGTTCCTTTTGACCATTCGAACAAAATTATCATCTTTCTTAGGGAACAATGGATTCCCATGCATTATACTCAGCGTCTGCCATTTCACTGAGGTAGGTTGTTATGCAATTATCCATCATCAGTTTCATCAAATATGCCTGCTCTGCGATATTCGAATATCCTAAATGTATGGAGGAATGCTCAGATCAGATAAGCTCGAAGTAAATAGTGATAACTCAAAAACACGAGCTTATACGAAAAAAATGAGTAAGTATGCAGTTTTAATAGATCCAAAATCAGTTTTTGGTTTAACGGCACCACACAAAAAGTAAAATTTTCTATCTACCTGTAAAGGTAGACTTCATTAATTTCTTCGAAGTTGTCTATTTTGTATCAAACTTATCACTAATATCGACTGCTCCAAACATACTATTCATCATATCAACTGTGTTTTTTTTCTAACTTGCAAACGGTTTATTTTCATCCAATCATAAAATTTGAATAAGTATGAAATAGAGTTAATTTATAGCTTTCTTGCCCTTCTTTGCTCCATCCCTAACCTAACTTCTGAACGGGCGGTAGTATACAAAAATATTAATATTATATTGACGTTGACTAAGTAATATGCATGATTTTATGGTCAATAAAATTTTTGAACTGAACTGAACTGCTGTCAGTCTAATTACAACCTGTATTAAAATAAAACGAAAGATAATGAGTTAACTACACGAAAACACGTTGAATACTGAACACTGTTTACCGCTGTGGCATATATTCCCGTTCTAAGGTAATGCAACTAATGCATGCCCACTTGTCACTAAATTAACTCCATACTAAATCAACTAGCGCTGAAAGGAAGGAAATGTTACTAATCGAACAAAAAACCAATTGTTATTCGCTATTCATACTGCGGACATTGCAATATCTTCACGCGTTAATAAGTATCGACGTTGTAGTTTGCAATGCATTTCAGTTTTTACGATGCATTATAGAAGAACCTTAGAAGTACAAAATATAGCTCAATGCGTTGTATCGTGTGAACAGGCAATTATAAATTGATTTCTCCAAAATTAGCTACCCTTGAGCTATCTTATCTTTGTGCATTGCTTTGAAAGAAGAATGTCTTATTCACAGTCTTATTATTATTAGCATTGAACAAGGAGTACATACACATACAATACTGACTAAGAGGACCCTGTCAACCGGGACTGATTGACCTCTGACTTCTGAGAAGTTTCAATCGTCTGCTCTGCTTGTTGCTTGTTTATTAGTTTGAACAAGGTACATGCAATATGAGCGAGCGCACTGGTGAATTCTGGGCAAGAAGTTCAGTTGGTATTCATGAAATCATCCATTGGTACTTAGTTGTTTGTTATGTGTACCTATCAGCCACAAATAGAGAGAGATAAGCTTGCCTTTGTACATTCCTTCTCTGTATCTTTTTGTGTTTTGACTTTTATGTGCAATAAATATATACTAAATAGATTCTTACATTTTGGCCTGAGTGTGTACATAGGTATATACAGTATTTGGTACTTACTGGTATTTATTTGCACTGTTTGATTACAGCAAAACTGTTTTCGCGATGTAACAAATCACCTTACAAAACTAAGTCAATTTGCCACAGCTTCGACTGATTGCGTAGGTTGGATGAAAAGATTAATTAAATATTGGTATCGAAGGTCATTCCAATAATTACTTAAAAGTACGATTAACTAGGAGGTAAGTATATTTAGGGCAGTGTCTGTTTATCTGTCGACGATTCTTAGTAACCGACTTGAATTGAAGCTTGGTATGGTAATAGCAAAACTTTAGCATTGACAGAATAACTAATGCATATATTTTCAAGCATTTGTTGTGTTGTCTGCCTAACCTTATCAGTTCAACAGTTCAACAGCCTATGACAGTAGAATCATTCGACCGGACCATGCACATCGCATATGTATTTTCCATGCCCTTCTGCTGCTGCTTTGTCTTCTTCATTTTATTTTATGATTTCCATGAGAGCGAGTTAGCAGCAGCAGTTTAGCCTCAGTTGATCATATCATAATACATTAGTAGATCCAACCGTATAGTAACATGGTGTAAATGAAGCAACTTTAATTGTGAAACCGATTTGATCAGAGCAATAGATTGACAGCAGACCAAGTACATTTTGGCCTGAGTGTGTCAGCTGATTTGTATGGAGAAGTGAAAAATAAAGTAGCTTTGATCAAATCGGTTTCATAATGAAAGTTGCTCAGAATCATGTCCCTAACAAACAAGTTTTTCATTTTGCGTTAATTCATTTACACCTTGTATACCTACTTACAGTAGTTTCAACCACCCGATTTTCCCTCGGACTCAAACTAACTCAAGATATTTTTGTGAAAAATTACATTCAGTTCAGATTGAATTCTTCGAGGACGCCTGATTTAAAACCAGTCAAAGAGCTATCAATCAAACTATAAGCATACGGGTGTGTAAGTTTCTTTATTAGAATGGTGAAACTAGTGCTGTACAAGGGTCCCACCCAAATGACACATTCAAATTTAATGACTTTTCTCAATGACTTTTGGGACCGCGGTCCCAAAAATTGTGGTCCCAAACGTCACCTACTCCTGCACAAACACCAACTCAACTCACCATTCTCGTCGTCTCTAACAGGTGCAACTGCTGCAGCAGCAGGTCACGACTCTGGCGGACACACAGAGCACGGCAGACGAGCGGTACGCGCGGGCGAAGGCCGACAACGCCGTGCTGCAGGCCAGGGTCCACATGCTGGATGAGCAGATTAGAGAGGTAACCTCGCCTTACCTCATCGTAATGGTTAGACTCGGATGCATGACTAACGCCCGGTTTTTGAAAGAGGAAGCCGTGACAACTACTTAGACTCTTTTCTTTCTTTTCCCTTCGGGTACGGAACCCTTAAAAGAAGTAAGTATATTGCATTGCGTTGCATTTTGCAACTGTTTTTGCAATATTGCTGTTTAATTTCCTCACAATCGAAGTGAAAAGCAGAGTGTATAACTCGTACATAAAACTCATTTTACCCTCGACATGACTATCCAGTCTATATACGTCTCGGGTAAATGGTGCGTTTTCTGAACTTTTTGTACAATCTACTATTTTTATAACCGTCGATAAACTACGGTTTGCAGATCGAATGCCGCTGCGAGGAGCGGATAGCGGAGGAGCAGCGGCGCTGTCGCGAGTCCATCGCGAGAGTGGAGCGAGACCGGGACCAGCAGCTAGCGGCTGTCAGCGAGAGGCTGAGTGCGGCTGAAGCGGAGGCGTCGAACCTCAAACAAGAGGTAGGATATCTGGCGACCTCAGTGGCGCAGCGGTTGTTGCTCTGTCTACCATGCGAGAGGCGCCGTGTTCGATTCCCGGCTGGGGATAAAGAATCACAAAAAGATAATCCCAGGTCTTGGATGTCGCTGTTTCTGGTTCCCACGACACAGGGTATCCTAGTGTGGGGCCAGAAGCAATGTATGTGTCTGTGATACATAGCTCTTGGATATCTTCTAGTGCTTTTGATTACTTGAACCTTAAACAAGAGTTAAGTCTGAGGTCATCACTTAATTCTAGGTTGGTAGACTCCGAGGTGTCGCCGAGACGCTGCGAGCGAACTCAGAGATTTCCGCTCGAGCGCACAAAGAGGCGCAAGAGCAGGTCGGCGAGCTTGTCGCTCAACTGAGCGCGGCGAGAGACGGCGAGCGAAGAGAGCGAGATGCGGCGAGCGCTAACGGAGAACTGTTGAAGCAGGCGAAGCAGGAGCTTCAAAGGTAATTAGACTACTAATTGTTGTCATGTTTTTTTCATTTTAGTTAGGGTACTTAAGTATGCACAAAATACAGATTAATATCAACTTACTTGGGTAGCTATTAATTGATCCTGTCTTCTCTAGTAAAAAGTACCTTTTAATAAATTATCCCCTTAATCCTAGGTTTGCTGGAAGAGATCTCTTTTTAGAGATAAGCTCGCCTTTGTACATGTTTTACCAATATTAAGTGTCTGTAATATGTTGTTTCTGTGCAATAAAATATAAAGTAAAGTAAAGTAAAAATAGCCCATTACTTTCCCCGCCGAGGGGCACAGGCCTTTACCCGGATACGAGTAAGCCATACTCCATATTACGCTGGCTCAGTGTCTTTTAGTAACGCATAATAAATCGCTATTATTGCATTGCAGGTTCACAGAAGCGCCGCCGCCGCCGCCGGACCCGCGGCTGGACGAGCTGAGACAAGAGCTGGTGCTGCTGAGGACTCACAACAAATGTAAGCTCACCTTTATGGCTTCATAATAATTTATGACCGGATTATATTCTATGGCATGTTTGAACCTTGATATCAGGTTTCCAGGGTTATTTATAGCATGTACCTACCATCGTCGTACGTAAGATAAACAATATATAATGTTTATCTTATTATTTTATCTGATAAGGCTAGAGCTATTCTATATGTTAAAATAACATCATTGTTAATAATATTAGGTAGGTCGCAGGTGATTTCAATAACTCAACCCAATTCCAATCCAATCATTCAATCATACGCATCATAGTGAAACCTTGGTAATCAGTCGGCTAAACTTTTTTTCCACTTCCGAAATTGTTTACTCAGATGATTTTCACAATCCAAGCTTAAAATAAGTGAAAACCATATTTTCTCTGTTCAATATCGACAAAACAAAAACAAAAGTCTACATCAGCCATCTCGTTTCCAGCTCTCTCCGAAGCGCAAGAGGAGTTGCAAGCTCAGATCTTGACACGAGGAGTGGAAGAAGGTCGCAGTCTTCTGGACGGTGTCAGCGGCCCTCTCGTTGGGAACTCCTTGGCTCACGAGCTCTCACAGATGAGCGATGATCAGGTAAGCGAAACTATAAACTGTAAATATAAGACGTCTGATAATACTTAAAGTTTACTTCTTAAATTAATAAAACATGAAAGGGCGCAACTTTGAGTAACAAGAGTTTTATATGCAAGAACACTCATCTCATCACACTTCAAAGCTTTTTGTTTTGTTAAGTCTACCCCTGAGAATGTTTCTTTTAAACCAAATGTTACTGGATTTTTGAAAATTGGATCGTGATTTTGAACTTTAACACTTTAAGATAAGTTTAAAATCCTATGAAACAAAATTGATCATTTTAACGATCGGTAGTAACATTTGGCTTAATTTGTCGACTTATTTGTGCATCGTCGCTTCACACGCATCGATTACTCATAAATGCCACTATATATTTCTATTTATGCATTTTTGCAGCTCGATGGTAACGATACAGAATCAGAGCTCTGCATAGAGTTAGAAAAGGTACGCATATTTTACTAACTGTGCATGGTTACCTTCAGGACAAACATCTGGCTAACTCTATATATTTATTGCATGCTTATATCTCTTAACTTTTCGCAGTATGCTATCTAAACTCTAAAAATAAAGGGAATAGTAGTACCTTTTCGAACTTTATGGGAATATATTTTACAACAACACCCACATCATCCATTCGTTTTATTTCTTTTCATTTACATTCATTACTACCTACCACTTTCCACTCTACCTCTAGTTCATGCGGCTGAGCCATTTCTTACTCGCCTACTAACTCTCCAATTTCCTTATCAAACGAGCTAGAATTCAAATGATCAAATATCTATTTCTTTACAGTTACAAAAAGCTTTAAAAGAACAACAAGATGTGAACCTCCAACTGAGGGACTACATCGATGGAATCCTGTTGTCAATCGTGGAGAACTACCCACAACTGTTGGAGGTCAAGCATCAGAAGCAATCCATCAAGTCATAACAGCAGATAAATAAGATTATGTTCACAATTAATGAATTAAACAAGTCATGTACGTGTACCTTGTTACATTTTAAGGTTAAACTTAATATTCAAAATTACGAGTTCGATAGGTAAGTATAATAGATTGTGTAGAAGAATTTAAAGAATAGATTGATATTTGGGTTGCAATTTTAAATGATTATTGACTTATTGATGCTGTGATAGATGAGAGAACAAATTGTGTGGTATAAATGTGTTGTCAAGTCCTCTGATTTTATATTTTTCGTAAATAACCTATCTATCTGCTTAGGATATTCTAACATATGTGATAAAACGTATTTAGTCTGAGTATTAAAATGTGTTATATATTATTGCAGTTGTGCTAAATATTGAAACTTGTTTTATATTAGTAGAAGAGTATATTAAATGGGATAATCAGAGTTCGATACTCTATAGAAGAGAACCTAGCGCTGAAAACATAGCCTACTAAAACAAACTACATCTATAGTGTATCACATGCTATCAGCAATAAAATCCGTTCTTTTCATGCTGTAGTGAAAGAATATTTTATAAGCGAACCATAATTGTAAAAATTAATGTAATATTTAATATTAGAGACACTATTGGGCCTAACATTATTGTCCTGTTTGTTGAACAAACAGAGGCGAGCTCGTCTTACTTAATAATAATTAAATTTAATTATATAGTAGATCTGTTCAAATTATTCAATTTACTAATGACTATGGAAAAGCCGTCCATGTGACAAACAGTTACACTGAAATAAAAATTTGTAAGACTGGCTAGGACACGCAAAAACTTATGTCTCCTGGACATGGTTTATAATTTAGGAACTATACTTAAAAAAAAATCCAACAAAGCCATTGAGTGTAATATGGGATTCCTATTAGATACACTTTCAATTTAGTCTACGATCTTTATATGAAATGTACCTCTATTTTTACAATGAGATATTTAATTAGATGATAAGTTAGTTGTAGTAGATATTTGTGTAAATTTTGATATAAATAAATGTAAATGTACTGATTGATGTTCTTTTATAACAGTCATGAAAGTAATAAAAAAAAAAAATCTAAATCAGTCTTTTATTTTTTTATTGTCAGTGGTTTGACTTTGTACGTTAAGCAGGTTTAACTTATTCTTCTTCATTTTCATCCTCATAAGAATGATCTTCAATTTGTTCTTCTAAATCAATTTCCTTTTTGTTTTGCTCTAAATTACTTATAACTTGCTGAACATCTAAGCGAAGCATCATAAACTTGGGATCCATGTAATCCTGCAACATAAAATCTTAATTATTTTTCAGCTCAACACAAATAGCTCCTAACTAAAAAGATTACGAGCTATTAATAATCATAATAAATCTTTATTGCAGACCTTTAGTCCATATTACAGATATAACAATATATCATTAGCATTACATTAAACCTTATAATTCACAGGCGAAGCAGCTATATCCAAGTATTTCCTGTACACGTTCGTATAGTAAAATCTGGAGTATAGTTGTTTTTGATAATGGAGTGTCCACACCCATCAACCCTGGACATGAAGGACGCGATTCTTAGTCTCACGATAGCATTGAACGTTTTCACAGAGTTTCAGCAAACATCCCTGAAGCGCTGCACGACCGTTCCAGGCCCGTCAGGTGCCTGAAGGAGTTATTGTACTGAACACGTATGCCATCATGAGACTTATTCGTGTACTGGTCCAGAGTTGACACGTGTAGAAACTATGACAATATGTTTTAAATAACAATATCTTAACGTCTGTCTAGAGAATACTTAGAAAATCTCATTGTAATCATGTTCCCATGATGCATAGCGCTCTACGCTGTCTGTCTGTATGTCTTTATCATCTTTCCTATCATTTGACATTTTTTTTTAATCAGACATCAAGTCAAAATTACCTTTAGAGGGCTCGCAGTTTCGTTTCTTATTGGATCTAAATGCTCGAATATTCTTCTGTCAACATTTATACCTTCAATGTTATTATGGTCTACTATATTACTCGTTATTCCATAATTTCTTCCCAAAACATGAGCCATTTCCGTTTCTATGGCATTGATATTATCTCCACCGTAATCTCTTGATACTAGCACATTTTGGAATGATTCCGGTAAATTATAAGTTGGTTCATAGTTTGCGTATTGGGTGGCATAATGAGAAGATTTGCACAAAGAACATTGCTGCCGACTCTCTATTTGTTTCTTTTCATTATGAATACTGAGTCTTTCTCTTGATAAAGCAACTTTTTCTCTTGCGATTTGTTTTTCTCTGGAATTTAATGAAACTACATGCTCCTGTATGCGTCGTATTCTTTCTTCGTATTTCCTTTGCATGAATTCTGCCTCGGAATACTTTTTATCGGCTTGCGATTGCTTTTCCACTGCTGCTTTGGCTAACAAGTCAAGATCCCGGCTCCTAAAAGAAACAACATTGATTTAGGTCACTTTGAATTAAGTTTATGTTTTAGATAATGATGTTTTAAAAGCTTATTTTAAAATTAAGTTTACTTTGCCACAACTCTTCGTTCTTCCATGTTCACTTGTTGCTTTTCGATGTTTAGTTTCGATCTTGCTTCTGAAATTTCTTCCAACTGAGCTTGAAGTTCTGCTTTCATTCTCTGCAAACAAATATCACTATAAATACTTTTAAATTTCATAGTTCACAATATTCAAGGTCTCCAAAGCTTGCCTTATTATCTATCTATAAAAATGTAGTAGCCATATCGTCAGCTTCCATTGGCTATATCATGATATGACCAAACTTGAAATATCATAAAACGATGAAATATTTTAGGGCAAACACTGCGGTAGCTTAGGTGAAAACTAAAAGGGAGTGAGTCTTCGTGTTAGTTTGATATGTATAAAAAAACATCACGTAATGCTCAATAACAATGCTTTTAAAAAGACATGTTTTTTAGGGTTCCGTACCCGAAGGGTGCCAAACGGGACCCTATTACTGAGACTTCGCTGTCCGTCTGTCCGTCCGTCCGTCCGTCCGTCCGTCTGTCACCAGGCTGTATCTCATGAACCGTGGTAGCTAGACAGTTGAAATTTTCACAGATGTATTTCTGTTGCCGCTATAACAACAAATACTAAAAATCAAAAGAAATTTAATAAGGGGGGCTCCCATACAACAAACGTGATTTTTTTGCTCATTTTTGCTCGATATTGATAATGGTAGCAGGTAGACGCTTAAAATGTTCACAATATATTGAGTATATTATTTACTTAAAAAATAAATAATTAAATTAAAATTAAATTAATATTTAGGGGGGGCTCCCATACATTTTTTTTGCGGTTTTTTATAGATAATGGCACGGAACCCTTCGTGCGCGAGTCCGACTCGCACTTGGCCGGTTATTTATTAATACCGGCCATATGAATCAAAAAATTGGCAAATTTGACGATAATTATGGCTACCATACCACATCTCTTACGCATCTTACCTCTAATTCATGCCTAAGGTTCACTATGTTAGACTTTTCTTTGGCAGCAGACACACTATCCTTTTGTGCTTTCGCCTTTTCTTCGTCGATTCTTGCTATTTTCTCCCTATACTCTTTTTGGATGTCATCTTTTATCATCTGTATAGAAAGTTCAAGATAACAATAATCACGCAGGAATTGAACATCAGTATAATAGGTATTATTATGTATGGTGAAAAAACTACCTTTATTTCTTCGTCTTGTTTCTTCAATATATTTTTAGCGAATTCCGTCTGTTTATTGAAAGTAGCCTTTTCGAACTCAAATTCCATTCTTTTCTGTTTCAACGAGGCTGTTTCTTCTTCTATCAGCTAAAACATAACAAATAAACTCATAGTGACAAAATGTTGAATTATAATTTGGATCATCATTGAGGAAAGATTTACCGATGTCATTTGCTTGAGTCTGTTTTCCAGAAGCTTCACCATTTCCCTGTTTTCATTCTTCTCCGTTTCTAAGTGTTCTCGCTCATTTTTCAACTGTTGCATCATATCTTGAACAATCATTGTAAGTTTTAAGACTGTTCATGCATTTTATAGGTAGGTACCTACCTAATAATATGGACGTAATGACATATTAGAAGTTTAATTATTATTTACCGATACCTACAACAAGGTCTATTTTGGAACTACAAGTATTCGCATTTGGTGTTTGAGTTGAAATATTTTAACTTGAGAATATAATATTAGGTACTAGTAAGGGTATCACTCCGCTGTTTAGATATACGGCCGGCGCGGCGCTCAGCCTCGCCGCGGTGAAGCTCGAACTACAGAACATAAAAATTGGGCATTGTTTGATCCGTTGGAAGAGCTAGTAGTTAGGGAACGTACCCATACTACGTGTTCATTTTTTTTTGCTGTTTTTGACCCCCCTCCCCCCCTGAGTGACCACTATAGTATGAGCCAAGACTGGTATTTTGTACTAGCGTGATACCTTGAAAAACCCCCTCCCTCCCCTAAAATGGTCACGTAGTATGGTACGTTCCCTTAAGAGAAAATGTGTTTCATCTACAAACCGTCAATGTGAGTTTCTCTTGCATGTAAACTCCTTTCCGTATCTCGCTGGCTAGACTCAGCGATGCCCTGCACCTTATCAACCAACTGTTGGAATTGTTCTTTACTCTCTTTCACGTCTGCAACCAGAACCAGAAGACTTGAAGAAAAACCACTCGAGTCTTGAATTACCACTTGCTCCTGTTTTACTGCATGTCTAAAAATATCGAAAGCTATTTTACTATAAAACCGAAAAATAAAGTTTCTTTGTTTATATCGGTTTTACTGTGCATGTTGTTTAGAATGGTGTCTTTAACAACCCCCTAAAATATGACTACACCTTTCTGTTATACTCTGTATACCTACTTACTTGATATTCTCCATAAGTGCAGTATGATGCTCGTGTAAGATTCTCGTATTCTCCGAATGTTGTTGCCTCAAAACATCATTCTCTTCCCTATGTCTATCTGTAGTTGCTTTTAAATTATCCTCAGCGAGTTTTCTGTACAAATGATGGTGCTCTTCTAACCAGGATATCTTTTCTGTGTAGAATTTAACTATTTTGTCACTTTCTTCCTTCATTCGATCTTCATATTGGTTGAGAGATATTTCGAGGAATGCCAGTTGTCGCCTTGAAAAGTTTATTGAAGATTAGTTTGGAATCAAGTTTAAACTGTTTACTACCTACTTATTAATCAACAATAGGTATATATTTTTTTCTATCCTAAACTATTTTTACTGTCATGTGAGTACAATAAATAAATTACGAAATTACGTAATATAATCCTAAAATTATCAACAAGAACACGTTAACTTATTTTTCAGATGTATTTTGGAGTTTTTTGATAACAAATTATTTTCAAAGATCAACATTGTCCATACCTGTAAGATGTTTCCATGATATCTATTTCTTTATCATGGTTCTCCTGTAAAGACTGAACAAGTTGCAACAACTGTTTCTTCTCTCTAGAATGTGGTGTATCTCTGGCCTCCGTGATTCCGTCGTTGGCAACATTCTCAGTAGCGTCTTCATTCTCGTCATCGTTCTTCGTGGATGGTCCTAGGAGCGCCTGAAATTGAAGAAATAGAAATAGAAAAGTATTTATTTTGCTAAAAATAAAAACAAACAATACAATAAACGATAGAAAAGTGATTATTCTAGCAAAATAGGAAGGCTCTCAGCGTCTGCTGGGGGCATTACAAAATTATAGTAATGTGCTGCTCCCAGCGCTGATTTTCAGACCGTCGTCCCTTACTTAAACTAAAAACTAACATATATATTAAGTATTAAAACTAACAGAATGAGAACGTAACGTAATTAAGTAAATACATAGAATATTTAGAAATAAATTATATAGGAAATGATTTTATTTAAGTATGTGGAAAGAAACAAACTGTAAATTAAAATTAAATAAAAATACTGTGCGTGTAAAAAGGAAAAATAAGCCGCCGTACCCTGATCCTGTCTGCGATGCGGTCCTGGTGGTCGGCGATGGCCGCCTGCACCTGCCGCCGGCTGTCGGCCGCGCGCCGCAGCATCGCGTCCACGTGCGAGCGGTGCGCGTGCGCCGCCGACTGCGTCAGGCGAGTGCTCTCCTCGCGACGCGCTGGAATACCCGGGATACCGGACATTACCGGATAGGGTTAGAGTGGTTTCGCACTATCTCCGATCGGGGGTAGTCGTCTATTTGTTTGGCAGTTTACGCTCTAGATTGTCATTACCATTAAATCTTCATCTATATTTTCAGGGGTTCGGATCGGACAAAGTGCGAAACCCTCTGCTCGTATTTAATCCGCTCTCAGAGCTATATGCATGCGACTGAAAATGAAAGTATGGCGTAACTGTATAGGCCGACAGTACAGGCAGGCCGACAATACAGCTCTATGCGGTTAGCCGGAATGCGGATAACCAGGCGGCGGCTAGCCGTAAGCGCAACCAAAAAGTGCGGATAGGATAAACGACTGAAAATGAAAGTATGGCGTAACTGTATAGGCCGACAGTACAGGCAGGCCGACAATACAGCTCTATGCGGTTAGCCGGAATGCGGATAACCAGGCGGCGGCTAGCCGTAAGCGCAACCAAAAAGTGCGGATAGGATAAACGTTGCGGTTGCGATTGCGGTTTCGCGCGTTGTGCGCTTTCTACTACAAACTACCCGACCGCATTGCATCCGCGTAGTGCGTACAGTGACCGTCCGGCTAGGCTAGCCACTTTATTAATCTGTGGGCTAGTCGTCATGGGCCGCAGCGCAGCGCTGCGAGCGACCGGTGCGGCAGCCGCACGCATCACAGTGCGAATAGAAACTATTATTTCGTACATATTTTTAATAGCGGTTAACCAGGCGGCTGGCCGCATTGCGGCTAACTGGACAGTGCGTAGGGGGTCTAAGGATCTAAGCCTTCTTTAACGCTTATTTGCATTGACGAGATTACAACTATTCCGAAAAGTTTAGATCGCCTCATGTGACCCCTTCAAATCTTCGCACAGCAATGTACATTTAACACGAAAGACCATGATTTCATTTGACGTAAATTAAAACTGCGGTGCTATGCGTGGCCGCGACATGTATCTTTGGCTCTAAGCGAGCTGTGGCTCTGTAACTTCTCTTTTTCGCATAGAGTCAGTTGGGGAGAGAGAGGTGACAGCTCGCTAAAAACCTTGGTGCGAACTGCGGGTCGATTCTCGCGCCTTCGATATACGGATATCGAGACCTATATTGACAGATTCCCATACGAAATCACTCGATATAGGCGTAGATATCGTATATCGAATGCGCGAGAGTCATGCTCCTGTACCTAACAGTGAAAACGCTGCATTCTTACCCTGCATAGCAGCCAACTTTTCCTCTTGAGCCTTCAACTGCAAGGCCACCATCAATTGTGATTCCTGCTGCTGCAAATACATTGCTGCTCCTTCCGCAGTTATATCCTCGTTACTACCATGCTGCATATTCGAAATTGTCTGACCTTCCAGGTTTGATGGAAAGCGGATACTAAGACCTGTCTTGACCTCTTCGGGTGTTTTAACTGGAGTTGAAGATTTTTGTGGCTTTTCGGCTTCAGGCTTCGACTTCTTCTTAGGCCCCGAAAGCCAAGACGGCATGTCGTTACTAACTTCTACTTTTTCTTCAGCTTTGTCTTCAAATATACCGAGCCAATCATCGCTTGACTTTTTCTTTGGTTCCTTTTTTGGTGCGGTTTCTGGTTCTTTGATTTGTTTTGGTTTGTTAGATGGTATTGTTTTTTTGGACTCGCTTTTGCCTAGAAATGAGTCAAGATCGAAGTCTTGGCTTTTGGCGGCCGTGGTTGGTCGGGTGGCTAGACTTGAGCCTCCAACTTTTGTCGAAGATCCTCCCAAAATATCGTCTAATAAAGATTGGGAACTTTTGCCTTTTTCAATGGGTTTGTGAGCAACTTTTTTCTTTTCTAGTATTGGGTCATCCAGCATATCTAGGTCTTGGGACTTAGCTGAAAGGTCAGCGTTTTCATTCACGTGACCAATATCTGAAGTAGGATCCATTGCCTGAAAATTTATCGAATCATTCGAAATCGCTTTTTTAAACGAAGATTGTTTGCTATCATTTACTGAACGCTTTGCTACATCGTCAGAAGAAACTTTCGTTTCACTGAACTTGAACAAATCCTGTCTTTCCAAAGATACAGGTGCTACATTCGGCTTCACATCGTCGTCCTCTAAATTAAACAATGCATTTTTCTTTTCAGCGATAGGAGTATCTTTCTTCTTTGCAGGTTTCTTCTTTCCCAAAATGTCGTCATCGAAAAAACTATCATCACTTCCATCGCTAAGTATTCCAGCCAAAGGATCGTCTAAATTAAAATCCATTTTGTCGAAAGAAAACTTTGGAAAAGCTTGTTTACAAAATGCAGCGCCTTGGAAACGGAAGTTGGTTTAGTTGGTACTACTGTATGATTTTCATGAATACTATAGACAATCAGCTGTTCTCATTTACAAAATCGGTAAAATTAATCGATTATTTTTCACCAATAGCGCCTACATGAACTCGGCTCATGTGAGTGGTGGTGACAAAATGACTGTTGCTTCACGTCAGTTGATCGTCAGATTTATTTTTCAAAACAACTAGATTTTCTGACCATATTTAGTAATTTAGAAGATATTTTATAGTGAAACACGAAATAAATTATGGATTGCATTGGTAAGCGATGTTCGATTTATTCAGATACCTCCCGCACAGAGTTATTTTTGTATGTCTGTGTGATTCGGTTTCAGCATCGCTAGACCTTTTGTTCTAAAATTTTTGCTAAATCACGTCTGTTTTTTTCACCAGCCTCCGAGAAAGGTGATTCTACTGAGAATCGTGATCCCAACTCTCTCATACCCAATGGCTCTGCTAAGACTGCTTTAGACGTCAAAGGAAATGCCGAGACAGAACTTCTATCTTGCATGGAGACTCCCGCTGCCTGCTCCTCAGAGGTGGCAGAGGAACCTGACGACTTCGAGATTCCGGAACAAGTAGAGTTTACCGTCGTCTTCAACAAAAACAAGCACGAAATCTCATTTGCTTACGATGCCACTGTATTACAACTCAAGGCCCATTTGGAAAGGATATGTGGAGTGCCGCAGTCAGCACAGAAGCTAATCTACAGAGGCATGGCACGCGACGACGTCTCGCTGCGGAAAGCTGGCATTGTCAAGGGCGGGAAAATCATGCTGGTTGGCTCAAAAATGGATGATATTCTGGCTGTGAAAAGCGCACCATTGGTAAGCATAAAATGAATATTTTCATGTACTGCTAACAAGTTTGATAATCTTATCTACTGGTCCATTGCAAGAGCATCTAAATGGTACAATCAGGTACATATAGTTATCTAAATAACTTTAAGTACCTGATTGTACCTATGATATTCACTCATTGTTTTATGTTGCATTTTAGCTATGTCTCATTTTGATTAATTTCAGGAAGTAGCAAAGGAGAAAGAAAGTGCCAGCTCAAACAGCAAGGAAGCTTTGTGCATGCAGAAGGTACACAGGAAAGTGCTGGACAAAGGCATCCCACCAGATGCCATGCCAGGAATCAAAGGAGTTAAGGTGAGCATTAGTAATACATCCTTCTGTTTTAATTACTAGGTAATTTGTTTAGAATAGGACAATACAACACACATGTTGTCGCAAGGCAGAGCAGTAATTCAGTACTCTAATGTGGCCATTTCCACACTCCCTGAAAAATACACACAGGTCACGAAGCCTGACCTAAAAAAATCTCATCTAAACAATCCACATTCCAATATAAAATCTCATCTAAACAATCCACATTCCAATATATATTTTCTGCAATCTGTCAACTAGCAAAGCAAAACAAACCATCTCGTCATATTTATTTGCATCTTCAGGAGCCACTGCCACCGGTGCCACTGAGCGGGATGCTCAACAAGCACGGAGGGAAGGTTCGGCTGACCTTCAAGCCGGAGCAAGACCAGCTGTGGCTCGGCACTAAGGAGCGCACTGAGAAACTTGCCATGACTTCTATTAAAAGTAAGAGATTTGTTTTATGTCTCTCCTCTACCAATAAACACAGTAACTATAGTCTTCACAAAATAAAAGGCACTGTGGGCCAAACTAAATTCAATCTTATTATGTCAGTGACTTGGACGCTGTCACTGGACCTTTTATTTTGTGAAGACTGTAGCATGCTGTAAGTGTAAAAGAAAGTATTGTCAGCACCAATTTGCAATTAATTTTACCAACCAATTTAATTTTTCACCTATCAGATTTTCTCTCTTTTTTTTGATAAGTTAGAATCAAATCATCCAGAAGATTAATATTTTAGACTGTGTTGGACATGATCCTACTTTTACAATTATTTGTTTATGTTTCAGGTATCACATCAGAACCAATTCAAGAACATGATGAATACCATATCATGGTAAGATTCTCTATAATACTTGCACAGAGGCTTTATTTACATAAAATTAATCATTATAACGGCCTGTCTCGAAAATTCTGTTTCAAACGGACACAAAACATTGTATGTAATAAAATGAGAGTTGAATCTGTCAGAGCTGTCTTACTTTATAAATGTTGATCATGTCATGACTGATCAATCAAAGGATAAAAAAATGCCAGTTCTCATGCAGTATATTCCTATTTCCAGGGCCTACAACTGGGTCCAACAGAGGCGTCCCGATATTGGGTGTACTGGGTCCCCGCACAATACGTTGAAGCCATCAAGGATGCAGTACTGGGGGTTTGGCAGTTCTTCTAAACAGAGAGCCCTCAGACCTACTCCAAGCTCCAACACATCGATGTCTCTACCTTCTCAAGTCATTTAGGTAGTTACATGTTTTATTATATTACTATGTGTATTTATCTAATATCTGGTTGCAAATACCAATTCGTTTGTGATAATTACTATGCCGTCAATTAAATTGTTCATGTAAGTTCTGGCATAATCTGGTCAAATCAAAAGAATATTTTAAAGACGAATATTTATTGTAAAAATTTGCATTTCATGCATTTGTTTCACAAGCCGTAACAAGTTTGGCTACATTATTATACTATTGTTTATTGTAACGAAATGGAATCTTGTATGAAGGCTTCAGTGACTCTGTGATGAGCTTATTGTCCCACGAGTTTTTCACCCTGATCTCTTTTTATGTAAACTTTACAATATTCTCAGTCAATTGAGCGAAGGATTGGACAGAGTACTGACTAACTGCCAATAAATATATGTGTTTCTAATTTCAATGTTTTAGTGTAGTGAATGTGTAATAACATTTATGTAAAATGATGTCAAGATTCAAGCCCAATCCTTCACTGAATACTTTGATCATAGGTGAATAAAATGTTTTAAAATTAATACCTTCTTTCTTATTAGTAACTCTAAATAAAACCATGTAATAAAATTCATAAAAAGTTTATTCAACATTAGTTTTAAAACAGAACAAGATCTAATTCTACTTTGGCAAAAGAGTAATCTAGTTGCACTATATTTTCTTCACAAATGGCACATAAAGTAAAAAGCACATATCAATAAAATAAATACATTAGTTAAATAAACAAAACATTGTAAAATTTGGCCTCTCGATATGTTGATATACAGAATGTCAAAAATTTGTACTTATATTGTAACTTATAAAAATATTATTGCACTTATATTTTATCCATATTCCGATTGCACGGTCAGCGCAAACTGACCCTTGGGAATCCTTGTTGCGTGGTACCACACGCGGGTGTCCAACAACACTGGAAAATAAACAGCGATTTTAATAACATGATTAGCAGAGACATATTTACATGAAAAGACTATAATTACGGAAATTATTAGATTGTTCCATATTCATTTATTAAATTTAGTCCAGTAATATCCCCACCGAGGGGCACAGGAATTTACCCGGATATGAGTAAGATATGGATATAGTTAAACCATTTCACATTTAAATTGTTCAATAGAATTTAGACTTTATACTTTATTGCACAGAAAACATAATACAGACACTTAATATTGGAAAAAACATGTACAAAGACGAGCTTATCTCTAATAAGAGATCTCAAGTAAAATAATCAGATAGACACTAGGTAACACTTATACATACAGAAACGATATATACATATTATAATTAAAAGAAGATGTATTCCCCGCGGCAGGAGCACTCACTATCGAATCCATGCCCTTGTAGACCGACCCATTATGCTCAACTCAGCAAGGATATAACTAAAAATGCATTATTTCTTACCAACATCTCCAGGCTCCACGTAGTACTCAAACTTGTGACAGACATGGTCACATTCTGGCACCGGAGCCACTGTCCAAGTCTTGTTGCCTCTAACTTGGCCTTGCCACATTAGTCTTGGAATGTAGTCCAACTGAAATAGGAAATTATAGATTTATTATCTAATAGTGATATTCCTCTTTGTCTTACATTTAATCCTGCTTTATATTTTTGCAAGTATTATCATTGTTTTATCTCAGGGTGCTGGAAACAACAGTGTATTTTGATGAAAGTAACATATTTACAAATTAAGTTAGACTCACATGCATTACAGCACCAGTTTCATAGCCAAAGAAAATATTTTCTGTAGCAGCAAACTCAGCATCTTGCGGCAAAAATTCTGGTATTTCATAATACTGTCTCACTTTTGCTAAGATATCTGGATGGCAGTTGCCCCTGTAAGCAAAATAAACCAATTAAAATTTAGATTCTTTAAAAATCCATGTACCTAGGTAGCCATGTTTTCTTGATAGTAATTTGGCAAAACAATAGGGTAGATATCAAACTCAATTCTACTTCAAACTCATACAGGAAACCAAATAGAAGACAAGACAGGGACCTTATTGAAGTATACACTATGATTCTGCTTACCACCCCACATACCAGGGTTCATTCCCTGGGTCATTCCTGGCCCTGCCCTCCGGCATATTAAAGACCTCCTCCAGGGAGTATAGATCAGTCTTGAAGTTGAGGAATTGGCAGCCATCGTCCAAACTCTCGTAACTGCCTTCTGTCTGTTCGTACAGCCTCTTAAACATGTGATAATTAAATACTTTTATGGCTTTCCAGTGTCTGATAGCACCTTTGACTATAATAGGCCTTGATGAATAGGCATATGGCTGAAATTTAAACAAAAAAAAATACCTTTACCTTGTAACATTTATGAACAGAAAGGTTGGGATATTTTCAATCAAGCAAATCTTTACAAACTAAAAGTGTATAGCTATATTTTTGTATCTAGGTAACTATAGTTTGAGGTAGAATACATAGACTGCTGATGAAAAACTTGATAAATTACATGTGTAATGTCTTGTTGCATGCATCTGCCCTAATAACAGGACATGGCAGGTGAAAACTAAATTGCTTCAATTAGACTCCAAGGACCGTGAATAATTTTTAACAATACTGGCACATTGGAATATGGAGTATGAAGATGAACTTACCTCAAACCCGCGGCGTGTAACATTTCGGAGGATTATAGGTTTTGTTACGTTTATACAGTAACTGCAATCGGCGAGTGGTCTTGTTGCTTCCCACACCAAGTAGTTGCTTTCTAGCAGACATCTTGCACCAAGGAAACTATTAACTAAAGTACTGCATACTAGAAGACCGATGAACAAGATCACAACGGCAAGTATTAAAGTTTTCTTTGAACTTTTACTGTCCTCCGAAGTTGTGTTGGGAATAATGTAATTATATCGGCCAAGTAGTACATCACTTACACCACTATTAAATGCTTGCCTTTGTAAACGTCTCAAGTATTTTTCAGTGGTACTTTTTGACACCGTCACATTCATTTCAGACCCTAATTTAATCTATAATAAATTGTAAATAATATTTTGAGCCACAAAATTATTGCATTTTTCAACATTTGAATGAATGATTGATTGGTACACTTTTGACATATCAACGGAAATGAAAGTGAATGATACTAATTGGGAGGTATGTTTCAAAATATACTTCCTCAGAATCGAAACGGAATCGAACGAATCATCAAATGGAGACAGGCCGCCAACTTAACGGCACTAACCGGAAATAAACCATGAAGTTGAAAAAAAAAAACAAAGTCTATATAGTCTATGGTTATGGTTACGCTGCTGTCATGTCAACGGACGGGCAATCTTGGCGGTTTCATTGAAGAAAATTAGTGAAAAACAACGAAAATGCCACCAAAAAAGCGCGATAGAGACAATGATACGTCGAAGAACTCTAAGATTGACCATTTACAAGCGGACCATGAGT
This sequence comes from Argyresthia albistria, assembly GCA_963457715.1. Taxonomy (NCBI): domain Eukaryota; kingdom Metazoa; phylum Arthropoda; class Insecta; order Lepidoptera; family Argyresthiidae; genus Argyresthia; species Argyresthia albistria. Next base: position 7,901,625 of record OY735265.1, read on the forward strand.
TATTTTTACAAGCGTTTGAAAGTGAGACTTGATAATGTTATTGACCTTTCGTATTTGTAATACATTCACCCTAAATAGTGTAATAAAATTTATTCTCACGCCTTTTCAGAGCCAACACAGATATATAGGTTCCTCAGAACTCGTAATATGTTATCGGTAAGTACCTGTGAACCGTAACCGAAAAGTTATATCAAAATTAATGCACACTCCTAACCTTCCTGTTATGTTTGCATTTCAGCCCATATTTTTGAACAGAACCGTCTCGTATATGAAAAGGCGTATGTCGAGAAGTAACAAAAGTCGAATTGGGTTCAAAGTTGACTCATTACTTGAGAAAGTGATCCTGAGGCAGACTACTGAACTTCAGCCAAACAGTTTGGGTGGTTACATGACCCTAACCTTCCTTGGATTCTATGACAAAAGCCTCGTGGATCCGCGGGACTATCTGGTAAAAGTGGAGACACTACTTTTGAAGATCTGTCACAAGAAAAGAAAAGAAAGTTCGTCAGCCATCATTGAAGTTTCTGTAAGTACCTATTTACTCTCATCTATACCACTATTTACTGATTACTTCTATTGTCTGTCCTTCTATTTATTTAATGCTTTTATTCTCGGGGTCTTTGCACCTGTTTGTCCAGGGGCTCTACCGCCCAGCCGCTGTCGGTAACAGCTTCGTGTTTGACTTGCCGTATTGTCATAATGATAAAGTTCATTCTTGCGCGTTTCAACACGATGCCGGCACCGGTTGCGCGGTAGGGGGGCTGTTCCCAGCAGAATTAGGAATTTATCTATTTAATTATAGATTAACTCAAATCTATTTTTAGGTGGGCAGCTGTTCAGTACCACTCAACCCTTCATCGTCGGAGCCACCAGCCATGGCATCAGCCGTCAGCATATCCAGTGACACATTCAGCCCATCACAAGGCCCTAATGTCAAGTCTTACATGCTGATGCTTCGAGTCACTGTCACAATGGCATCCAGCAGTAACGGCAATGGCCTGCCTGCCTCTTCTACTTGTGAGCTTACTAATGGTCACATTGATGGTGAGAAACTATAAAATGTTGTAAATTAGTGTCAATCATCAGTACAATAATCATCATCTACATCATCATACTCAGTCCACATCAACCCACTGTTGGACAAAGGCCTCTTCTCTATATCCATCCATTGTTATGCTCAATAATATGACCAATTTGCATGTCATCAAAACCTCTAGGGTACTTACCAAAGTCCTAAAAATCTGAAATTTGGTATGCAAGCACATGTTTGCACCCATATCCCATAAAAACTCCGAAATCTACAACTTTAACCCCCTAAATCTGGGGTGCAAAGTTTGAAAAACTGAATTTTAGGGTACTTTTAGGGTATTTTGCTCGTGTTAGTCCTATTACTGTTGTTCAAAACCCTCTCAACGCGAGTACAACTCGCACTTGGCAGCTTATTTTACTATTTTACACCAAATTGCCATTATTGACTTAAAAAATTCTATTACAGAACCAGCAACAAAAAGACTGAAACCATCTTCAGACTCCAACCTCCCCCCATCCAGCACGGAGAGTAAATGGAGCCGGCTCTACGGCAGTGAGCTCATAGTCTATGACAAGCACAACCGCTGTCTCCTCACCAACGGGGAATATGACTTGGTGCTGCATGATACAACAGCCAGCAATCGGAGCGGCACTATACCCAAGTCACCGCATAAAGCGCTGATGGCACAGTGGGAGACTATACCTCATGTGAGTTGCTGCTAGTCATTATTAGGAAACAATTTTAGATTTTTGTATGTTGTAAATTTATTGCCTGTGTCTGGATAATCTCTGACAAATTAATCTAAATTTACATAAAAAATTATGATTTAGGACTTCATGAAACAGGGCCTTAACCTTTCTTCTTTAAAATAATAGTGTTATCTTATTATGTCTCTGTGATTTGTCACAAACCCAACCCATATTTTTTCATACATACAATCCATTATCTTTACAATAAATTTTATTTTTTCACAGGAAAATGACAAACAGACTGAAACCAATCCTTTTGACGTATTTAAAGTTAGACCATTATTGAAATTAAAACTCAGTTGGAGCCAAGAGCCGACCAACGGTTTAGTAAATAGGCCAAAACTGTACCAACAAGGAGCAGAGACCAACGGAGGAAAGAAAGAATCCAGTACTAAGGAGAGGCCGTCAGGCAGTACACAGAAGAATAATATTCTGGATAGAGAGAAAAATGGAAATGGTAAATATCCTGCTGCCACTTCAAGCCTTTACCTTTCTCAAGCATACATGCTCATAACAGGTCGCGGTTTACAACGCACGATAGGAAAACTGAAGAAAAAGACTAGCAGAGTTGACACACGGGTCAATGACATTACCAAAATTGCAGGGTAAAACCTTGATTTGATTGCCACGGGACTGGATATCTTGACAGAAAGAGGAGAAGGCTAAGACTCAGCAGTGGTCGGTATAAACAAGCTGCCGTTGAAAATGAACGTCAATTCCCAATAATGTTTGTGTTTAACCCCATAAGTGTTATGGTCAGAGCTGATATTTTCCCATATTTTGAATTTTATTGCCATAGCCGGTACCTAATTTTGAGGCATCGCTATGTGAAACCTTATTAAAATCCTGGTCAAGCCCCAGTACCAACCATGACGGTCACGATCCTTAGCCATTAGGGAACGACTAGGAAGAAGAAGCCCCAAGATGAAGTACCGGATTTCAGCGGCAACTGTTGAACTCCCACCATCTGTTCCAGGCGACTCGCGCAAGTCCTCCGGCGACAGCCCGCGCCAGCAGATCATCTACCAGTTCTTGTACAACAACAACTCGCGGCAGCAGACGGAGGCGTGCGACGACCTTCACTGTCCGTGGTGCTCGCTCGACTGCGGCGCGCTCTACTCGCTGCTGAAGCACCTCAAGCTGTGCCACTCGCGGTTCAACTTCACCTACATCGTGAGTTGTGACCACAGATATCGAGAGATAGGCCCTTGGCGCTTAAGTTTGTATCGGAACCAGCGTCGCCGAAAACTAAGAACACGCACACATCTACACCACACATACATCAATCTATCCGCTTTTATTGGTAAGTGCAATGTTATGCAGACTCATGTATCTGTCGTCCGAACACACTCACACTACAGCAGGTACACTAGTGAGCGTGTAAGGTACCTACACAGTTCGCCTCCGAACCACGATGCATCTTGACTTTCGTATTTAAATAAGTGTGAAATTTTCATTGCGTGTTAGTTTGGCAATCGTAGTGAAACTAAGATACAAAATAAGCAATGGATAATAAACCTAGCGAGAACAACATGACATTGTCCCTTTTATGATTAATACATAAAGAATTTTTCGTGAATGATTTATTTTCGCAATAATGTTTATTTCTTGTGTTTTAAGAAGAAATATTAGTTGGAATAAGTGTAATATGTTACTCCGCCGTCCTTGGAGTTCACACTCCCGCTTTTATTTTTGCATGTAAGTATTGCACAAGTCGGCATTTTTGAAAAAACAGCGGAAATGAATTCGCCGCTGCGGCTGCGGTCGCCCGGCGACTGCTGAGCTTCTTTAATTTATAGCCATTCGGGCACAGACTTCAATAGTAGGGGACAAGGCACGGGGCGCTTGAAAGTGTCGCTACCAAAACGGTGTCAAAACTGGAAAAGTGAACCGATTTCAATCAGTCGTGCTTAGACGGTGCTAGCCGCGTGACGTATCGGCAGCACAACAAAAATGGTGTCCTGCGAGGTAAAAACTTGTAAATCATACCGAAATCGCAATACACATAAACAAGGAGTATCGTATCACAAGTAAGTTATATAATTTACAATTACTATTGGCTGTAAATTGATTATTCATAAAATATTGTTCTCGAAAAATTCCTCAAAGTAAAAATAGGATAATCAATCATTCGACTGACGACCGACATAGTACCGATAAATTCCAACAGAGGCGCTATTCTGTCTGGCCTCAAAACGGTAAGAAATTTAGTACGGGAGGGCCTATCCTTGCGATATATCGATGCATTCGGGGCTCCATTTGTTCGCACGTGCCAAGCCCCTTAACCTATCTCTCGATATCTGTGGTTGTGACGACATCTGCCCACCATGCGAGAGGTCCCGGGTTCGAATCCCGGCTGGGTACAAAAAACCCCCAGGTCTTGGATGTTTACATGATTGTGATGTCGCTGTTTCTGGTCCCACGACAAAGGGTATTCTAGTGTGGGGCCAGAAGCAATGTATGTTTATGTGGGCGCCACGGTGACCGCTCGGTGGCTATGGCGCGAGGATAACGAGCTTTGGCGCGCGGTGGCAGGTGCAACTTACGCTTGATAACCAATGAGGGCTGAAATATCTTGACAGTTTCGTTGCATTAAGTTGCGTAGAGCTGGCGCCCCCCTGTAAACGTCATTCATCAACCAAAACTTTGGAAGACTGTTCATCATCTGGCATCGTGATGTTATGACGTCGCGTCATAGTCACTGAGCGGGCATTAGGAGTTCTGCGCTAATAATTTGGTTAAGATATTTATCACGAGCGCTGCTGAAG
>OY735265.1:7906371-7949494 GCA_963457715.1 Argyresthia albistria
CGCTGTGCGTACGGGCCCTAATAGCCCGGCTACACGCTCCGTCTTGCCTGCGAGCACGCCTGCACAAACCAGTTTTTGTCTTTCTTTCGTCGAAGACGAAGACAAAACTAAGTACTTAGTGCAGGCTTGCTCGCAGCACAGATACTATAATATTATACTAATACAGATAGACCACCTAGAATAAAATATGACACCGGCGTAAACTGAGATGCTGCGGAAGCTTCTTCAGTTCGAGGCCATTATCGCTTGGTGCAGCACCATCGAAAGATTGCAAATACCACTAGATGGCGCTAAGATACATAGAATTCATTCTAAGATTAGCGACACCTAGAAGTATGTTAACTGAAACCATGGCGTTTAAAGTACTAATCTTACTCCTCACGCCATCTCTTTTTTACGAAGGGTTATTCTAATTTGTATGGGATGACCACCCTGTGCTCGCAGGCAAGACGGAGCGTGTAGCCGGGCCTTATCTTATCAGATACGTAACGGACAGTAATCTTCATTTTGCACATATAGGAACATACATACTCCCCGCGTTTAGTGTTTACAATTTCAATCTTTACGATGATAACACCAACATCCCCCTCCTTCCAGACTATACCACCACACAATAACCTGTCTGCCTGTCTACCCCAACGAGCTCGACATCGACTCGGAGAGCGAGACAGACCCGCTCTGGCTGCAGCAGAAGACGATGATGATGATAGACGAGTTCACCGACGTCAACGAAGGAGAGAAGGAGCTGATGAAGATGTGGAACCTGCACGTGATGAAGTGCAACTACGTGGGGGACCTGCAGATACCGCTGGCCTGCCAGATGTTCCTGCAGATGAAGGGTGAGGGTGAACTTTTTACGTTGCAAAATTACAGTTGTTATAGATCAGTTAACAAAAGCTGGTGCGTTCAACGCATTGACATATATATGCCGCGCTTGTGTTGTGTATGAACATATGCGCGGCGTGACGTTGCACTGCATGGAAATCAAGAATAGTCTGTCTGTGGTGTAACTTATGAGTATGAAGGAGACAGATATTGTTTTAATTTTGTTTCTGCATATAAATATAGAGGGATCTTTTTTACATTCGTGCGACGTTTCAATCGAAGGCGTTATTGTGATTGTGATTATTTACCAATTTAGATTTTTAAACATACTGTGTAGTAAAATTGCTTTAGTACCATGAGTACTGTGCACGTGCCAGGTTATAAAATCTGATCTATAGCGGATCAATCTTTGTTGAGAATCATAATGAACCTCTAGTCCACCTATTTGCGAGCTACACGAACACGAAATGCGTGATTACAAAAATATTTGTTATTTTACCTCGCCATATGCGAAGAATGCCTATCACAAAAAATAGACAGACTTCCTTTAATTAGCACATCTCCCCTGCTCGGTAGTCACCTGTCTCATCCGAATTTGGTTTGCCGGTAGAGATCTCTTACTAGAAATAAGCTCACCTTTATACCCTGATGTCAAATATTTATCGTTCTGTCTAATTGACGGTGTGTAGCAATTATAAACCACGAATCTGCCACAGGTAAGGAGCTACTCGAAAAGAACCTCTACAGAAACTTCATCCTGCACGTCAGCTCACTCCACGACTTCGGTCTTCTGAGCCCCGTGGCCCTCTACCAGACTGTGCAGAAGCTGAACCAAATGCTAGCAGACAGCCCCGAGGCCAAGGAACGGATGCGGGAGTCGCTCAGGGCGCAGCGCGAACACTGGAACGCTGTAGGCAAGTACCAGCAACCAGTCATCATAGAACAGAAGCCACAGGCCAACACCGCCAAACTCAACAACGTAGAAGCCTCTCCCTCAGTCAGGCGGAAGACGTCGAACCTACAGAACGCTAACAGAATGGCTAGTCTACACAAAGCCGCTAGTCCTGGGCCTACCAATGGGGATAAGCGTAAGATGTCCGGCAGCATTCAGAGCCGCAAGAGGTCCTCCATATCGGAAAGAAAGAACTCGATATAACATTTAACCAATAAGAGGATTAGTGAAGCCTGGTGTCCGTTTGTGAAGCTGTCTAGACTTCCTACGAATGTTGCGACGCCGTCAAAACACACGTCTCTGGATAGCACACCAACCTGGCTTCCCGATGCTGCCTCTATACATGATACTTCAAATGTGAGTAAAGCTGTTTTGAATCCCGTTGACACGGCTCTTAATTTGGATAGCAAAGCGGGCTTGAGCTCCGCTCGCAAGTTAATACGATGCCGTACTTCAAAATACAGAAAATCTGCGTCGCACCCCGTTGTGACGTCCGCACCTGTTTCTTGCAATAAGAAAATGATATTACTCCCCGTTGTCGCGTTGTCAAGACTTAGTGAATCGTATTTTGGTAAAATACGCTGAAGTTTTGTTTAGTTATTATTATTAGTTACTTATACTTTTGCTACACGAGGCGAGGTGTTAGCAACTGTGATTTCAAATTCCTAAGATTAAAACTATTCTCAAATGGCTCTATGGCGTCAAGAATTGTCAAAAATATATTCAGCATGTATATTATTCTTGCGCTCTTATTCATAAACGTCCAATATAACTATTGTAGCTAAAATGCCGTTAAAATTAGTTTATCTTCCTCTTTCACTTGTAATTTGTATTTGTGATAAAGGGACAAAACACATTTTAGTTATAAAAGGCTTGATAAGTTTTATGAATAAGAGGGAACACCAAGAAAATATGGGTGCATAGGGATGTAGTTTAGTACGTAGGCCTCCCATCTATATTTTACTGTACTCGATCGCAAAAAAATACATCTACCCTGCATAAACTGCCGTATTTTAATGTCCCTGAGTTTTTGAATGAAAAAATCACTTTAATTTTAGACATACCATGCGGCATGTTCTTTTTTGTCAACCCCAGTTAAATGAAGTTTAAGAAGAAGAGACAATTAATTGGTAGATTAGGGCCATTTGCACCAAAAACACTAATTGTGATTAGCGCGCTAATCGCAATTAAGTTTGACATATTTCATACATTTTGACAGCTGCTAAATTGAGCTGCTAATTGCTAAGATGAATTGAGACGCAAGTTTTTGCTGCAAATGGACCATGTCAAAGTTGGCAAATGAGCTGAACGAGTCTTATATTATCTATACTCCTAATTTCCTGTTCTTGTTGATTGAATGTACTTCACACTGCCGCATAGTGTTAGTTAAGTTTAAGTGTTAGCTCATCTAATGAACGGCTAATTAGTCTGCTGTTAAATTGTGGTGGCAATAAGTTAAAAGTTATGTGCATTTGTTCGGAATAATCTTTCGATGTTTTTATTCATGAAACTAATTATTCCTAGCCACCTTATGATGAGTGACTTTATGCAAAACTCCATCTGCGTTCATGTACCATTGATTGATTAAAGTGTAACATTGCGAAAACTAATGCACCATTTGCAAATCACGAGCGCGCGTGGTTCTGACACACAACGCAACACATTACGTATAATATATTTACATGAAAACAATTAATCTGAGTGTACTGGGGCCCAACACCGCTACCTCAATGACCGCTTAGTAACAATGACATGACGACATAGTTTAATTTAAAACTACCACAAGGTCGACTCGCCTCTTCGGTTTGCGAGAAATGTGCCTGAGGGCAACTTGAGCTCACAGTGATCCGCTGACTGCTATCTGCTGCCGACGAAACGGCTATAAAATTCGCTCCAATTTCTTGGCATCTCTGTGTGCTTGAGTGTGGGAGTGCTTAACTTTCCATCATATCCTCTGCGGTAAAGAGTGGTTACCCCTTCAATGCGGCACTCAGTAGGTATGATCTGTGCCAGCTGTTTGTATTGTAGTTAATATTAATTTCATGAAGTACATTATGCACAACGCCCTGCTTAAAGCTCTCCAGTTCACAATCGGCTCATGATGTGAACACGCCCTCAAATATCGATTAATTAGCACATCAATTTAATATACAATTAAATTAATAGATGATTTCGTCTCACAGCAGGTGCCGAGTTCTGTTTCTCGTTGGGTAGAAGATGACATTGGTGTAGTGGGGCTGTATTTGTTATTACAGCAAACATGCATTATATGTGTGTGTATTATTGATATAATTAAGACTGTGGCTTATCTTATCAATCACTGCCTAATGATACAAAATGCTATCATAAATTCGTTGTGATCATTGATATTAGATTATAAATAATGGACGTAGTATCTTTAGTATCCCGATACTGTCTATTTACGAGAAATGTCTGTTATAAACATTTTTAAATGTGTAAGGCTGTCTCGATTTTCTGTATTCCATTGATGTTACTTATAGAACATTTTGTAGTTTGTGTCACTGAATGTATCTGGTAAATCAATGGGTGTTTATGAAATAGGTTTCTGTAATGTTATGAGAAAAGATTTTTGTGGTACTGTATGTAATGCAGGATGGCACATCGGTGGTCAATTTTGTTTTACTTAAAATAGTCCAATTCCAGTCCAGACAATTTAAGGTCGTCTTTGTGAGTTACCCTGTATTATGTACTGTCAGTTTGCTTACGATTGATCCAAAACTTTATATTTGATTAGCTTGTTATTTTATACCGTTTTTTAAATAATTCTGTTCATGAAATTTTTTGTAACCAATCAATTATATTCGCTATTTTTAAATCGGAGTTTTATTGTATTTTAGTGTGTAGTTTTTTTTTGTTACTAAACATAACTAACATCCACTCCAAGCACCAGCCCAAAGTGATCGCCCGGCCGGTCCGCCTCGACGTTGGTGACGTAGTCGGTGTGGCAGTGACTTGACTCAACACGGCCGCTCCCGACTGAAGGACGTCCTCGTTCTTCCTTGATGAGGCTCGACGGGATCCGCGGTTGGCAACTTTGGATATGTAGACTGCTGGACTTCATCGTCGTCTGCGTCTGTAAAGCAATAAAGCAAAACACAAGAAGGAAGCACTACGTGAAGCTATCCTTGGAACAAACACATAAGGAGGAAGCACTGCGTGAAGCTATCCTTAAAACATAAACACAAGGAGGAAGCACTGCGTGAAGCTATCCTTAAAACATAAACACAAGGAGGAAGCACTACGTGACGCTACCCTTAAAACATGAACACAAGGAGGAAGCACTACGTGAAGCTATCCTTAAAACATAAACATAAGGAGGAAGCACTGCGTGAAGCTATCCTTAAAACGAATGCAAAAAAAACAGTGTCAAAACAGATGAGCGAAGCTAAGCGATGATTCGACATAACAAAGCGACTAAGTCAGAGGCACTACGTGAAGCAATAACTTAGTAACAGGTAAGGGCAGAGGCACGACGTGGGGGCATACCTTACCAAGAGGCACGACATGAAGCAATAGCTTATCAAAGGGTCAAGACAGAGGCACGACGTGAGGCATATCTTACCCCCCCCCCCCCCCCCCCCCCCACACACACACACATTCTTACTGGACAGAGGCACGAGTCGAAGCTTGTTCGACAACGATTGAGAAAGAGGCGCTACGTGATGCGTATCTCAATTATTGCTCAAAAACTGCTACATCTCACCATCAAAGTAAGCAGCTCACGCACCAGAGTCCACTCGCCATGCCGTGGGACCAAGTACTCCAGCGCTGCTTGCGTTATCTTCCCGTAGGAGCCGACCAGGAGTTGTAGCTCATAGCACCCATGTGGCACCAACTTCGTAACTCGGTATGGGCCACGCATGCCCGACTCAAGCTTTCCAGTCGCCTGCGCCTGCTTTTTAACAAAAACCAAGGTGTTTAGCTCAAATGCCCTGGGTGACTTCCTTTCCTGGTTCACATATGCGTCTTGATTTTGTTGGTTCATAATCTCATCTCACACAGAGCCTCCCAGAACCCTCAAGAGCAAAATCACGAACTAAACGGCAATAATAAATTAATGAAAGTTCCAAGGCTAGTTATTGTTCTGAGGAAAGTTCTGTGTTGATGACAGGTTCGTTATATTATGAGTCTTCCAAGCCGTAGACAGAGAATGAGATATTCTCTGCCTACGCTTCCATTCCATCGATCTTTTGGCACTTGAGTAACTTTTACAGGAAGGCGCTAGTTCTATGCAAATTAACGCTACTTACCTGTCATCAACACAGGCCTTTCCTCAGAACATGCTCAGAATCCTCAGAGGAAAAGTCAGAAACCTTCAGAGGAAAGAATCAGGGGCCCGATGCTGCTCTGAACGCACTTATATTGGATGGCTACCGCTTCTAAAACACCCAAAATGGCGTCATTTGGTATGCTCCTAAAGAATCGCAAATAGATCGTAAATAGATTGCAAGCAATATGTATGTACGCTTGCTTGCAATCTATTTACGATCTATTTGTGATTCTTTATGAGCATACCAAATGACGCCATTTTGGGTGTTTTAGAAGCGGTAGCGATCCAATATAAGTCCGTTTCTCAGAGCAGCATCGGGCCCCAGAGCAATAGCCTTTCGGACGTTAACATAAGAGTTTCATTGATCGTAGGTTCCACCGTGGTTCCACCTGTAACCGCGCGCCAAGAAAGTTGAAAGCACTTTCGAAACGATGTTTTATACGTGTTCTACCCTCAGACTGTTTTACCCGCTTTACCTAGTCTGATGTTTTATTCACACGACGACGGTTGAGTTCTTCGTCTTGTTGTGCTATGCAAACTTATTCAATCCAATCCAATCGAACTTGTAATGTCAACAATATAAAAAGAAAATGGAAATTTGTCAAAGTATTGAATCTGAAATTTGTTGTTAAATATGTCAAACTTGAAGAATACACACAACTCATCTGATAAAATACTATTAGATGTCCAGGATGATACCAGTTACGTAGCAGATGGTAAGGAACGCATAGTGCATGGTGCGGTTGAATTTTCAATGGACAGAGAGATGGCTAATTTTGCAGACATACACCTAAACAGTAGACATTTTATATTTATGTTTGCAGGCATTGCAGGTGAACTAATTAGTTGTGGAGTGAAGGAAAGTCGCACCTCTTACTCCGGTAAGTTTATTAAATTATCATGTAGGTACCTACCTACCTATTTGGATGACAGCTTACACCTAGGATAAGTGTCTATAGTCTATTCGTGATAAGAATGCAGTGGAGTCATCATTGTCCGGCGGCCTAGCCACGCCCCATAACCAATCAAATCGTTTCCAATTATCAAGCCAAGTTCACAGTGACCAGTTGAATGCAACTATCGAACGCGACGGTTGTGTCCGACAGGACATTACTCCGACAAGACAATACTCCGACAAGACAATACTCCGACGGGACATTACTCCGACAAGACAATACTCTGACGGGACATTACTCCGACAAGACAATACTCTGACGGGACATTACTCCGACAAGACAATGCTCCGACGGGTCATTACTTCGACAAGACAATACTCCGACGGGACATTACTTTATTCAGTCGGGACTACTCGGGACATACTCCGACAAGGCAATACTCCGAAAAGATACAACTCGGATAATACAATAATTAAGCCGACAGAGCATATTGCTCTGAAAAGACATTGCTGTGACAGGACATTGTTTCGACAGAATAATGGTAATTTTGAATGAAATGGTGGAAAGAAAACATTGCTTAAGAAAAATCATTTATTTTTGCATTTCTAATCATACAGGTAAATCTTTAAAAAAATTATAGAGATAAGTACATTTGTTTGGCATGTACGGTGAGCTGGTAGATGGAATGTTCATATGACATCTTTGTATTATTTGCACCGGTTCGTCCATGTTGCTTTTAACCCCTTGCTTCAAGCCCTGATGCAGATTACGAACCATCATCTCTTCCGGTGATGGGCTATGATCATGTTCTGCAATGGATTTACTGGCGAGGGTATGTGTATTGTCACTGAGCACCGTCTTAATCCATACATTACACATTTCACGCATCTTAACTTTTGTGCAATGCCAATAGTACACATTTTCACGCACTTTATTTAAACAGTACCTATACAATAACCTTTTATTGCCAATTGTGTTTTTCCGTTCCGAGATTTTGTTTTAATACAAGACGACATTATAAACTATGATATCGGTTTTATTTGATGTGCAGTATACACGTATCACGCCTATCCTAGTCAATCTTGTGGGCCTATTAGACTACGCTGTCGGCAGGGCCCTGTCTGACTCACTGTCTCGTTTTAGTCGTTCCATCAGAGTGAGACGTCTATACAAATCGTGCCCTGCCGACAGCGTAATGTAATAAGCGCTTTGGACTGAATAACAACAAAGTAAAAAAGTGGCCAAGTGCGAGTCGAACTCGCCCATGAAGGTTTCCTTAGTAGCAAGTATTATATGACTGGATGTTTGTGTTGTAACTTAATCGATCACAATTAGATATATTTAACCTTAATAAATAAATATATTTACAAGTTTTGGATTAATCTTGGAACGGTCAAAGCTTTTCATAGTGTTTGTATTCAATGAATGACAAAGTTATCTTTGCTGTTTTTAATAGGTAAATGTTTTATATCTTAAAAACTGCTTATTATATTTTATTCAAACCAATTTTCATCGAAAGTTTATATTGAGATACACAGCATATATTTTTTATATATTTATCACTCTCTTACTTTAAAAGTTAGGGGGAGGGACACAATTTTTTCCACTTTATCCAAAGTCTGTCTGTCTGTGGGTCTGTCTCTTTAAAGATTGACTTTGAGGAAGAATGGTTTTAAGAACCTCCACTTCATTTTTGAAGACCTATCTATAAACACCCCACACGTGTAGGTTTGATGAAAAAATATATTTTTGGTTTCAGTTTCATGGGGAGCCCCCCTTAAATTTTTATTTTTTTCAGTTTTTGTATAAAAATCGTAAAGCGGTTCATAGAATACATCTACGTACCAAGTTTCAACTGTGTAGTCCTAATAGTTTTGGAATAAATTTGCTGTGACATACGGACGGACGGACGGACGGACAGACAGACTTGACGAAACTATAAGGGTTCCTTGTTTCTCTACGGAACCCTAAAAATTACATAAATGTTAGACTACCCTCAGATTTCATAAATATAATATACAGTCGTAGGTCCCGGGGTCGATTCCCGGCCGGGGAGGATGGAAAGCTGATATATCGGCTGTCGGCATATAGTCCTGTCGGAGTAATGTCCTGTCGGAGTAGTGTTTTAGATTCGTCCTGTGAGTGTGTGTTAATAGATTTAAATTTTAATTTCACTGCATTCTTATCACGAATAGACTGTAGGCATGGAAAGGTAAGGACACCAAGAGCTTCCATGCTCGTCCGTCCAAAGTCCGCGGCCCGCGATTTTCAACCTACCTACATCGTAAAGATCAAAACCTATGAAAAAACAACAAAAGAACTGGAACGAGGTAGCACTCACCAAATCAGTAGGTACCTAAGTACAATGTCACATTGCTATGGAATATGTTCCAGTTCCAGTCCATAGTTGAAAACACCAGTTTATGCTCCCTTTCATGCAAAATGGAGTAGGTACCTATTGAAGAACTGGCTAAAAGTGGACATAGTTGTGCCTCAGCCACCGCATATGGGGTCCCGTGACGCTATATCATGTAATGTTCGTTTTACCAGTACTTATTTCAATCCTCAACCAACATTCTAGTGACGGTCTCGAAAAAGCCATCGCCAATTGAAAACCCAACTCTCTGCTCGGGTCAAAAGTCTTTCATCAGCATCCACTCCACTGACCACCTGTGCCAACTCGCTGACATCCAAACCTCGAACCTCGACGAATGCAACATTGAAATCATAAGCCTCAACGAAGTCTTCCCCTCCAATTCAGACGAAAGTCTGTCCAACGATGAGTCCCCAGTAAGGAGACGCAAAAGTCACCGGAACAAACTAAAAGCGGACAACGTAAAGGCCCTTTACGTACCGAGTAATAGCAAGTCGTCGACTATGTCTGGGAGACAAAGGGAGGTGGATGCGCAACCATCGGGGTACTCAACTGTTGATATACCTAAGAACACGCTATACGTTGTTGGAAGCAATCCGGGAGAACCTAAAATGAGTTATCCGGATCCACCGAAGAAGATTTCGAAGACGGTTAGAATGTTTTGTATACCTACTTTCTCCTTCCTTATAGGTAACTAGGAGGTACCATTAATAAAGGCTTGTGAAATACAGCCTGCAAAATCCACAAACTGATGCTACGTTAAAGCAGCTTCGCCTAAATGCCATATTGATTTTGTTAAGGCGGCGTAACTTTTGAGTAACTCAGTTTCTGGACGAGTGATCAAATGTAAGAGGATATTAATCGAAAATAGCGGCATGTGATTGGCTGAGTTTAAACAATTCCTAACAGCTAATTTTTCGATTTCTTTCGGAAATCGGTAGCAGTAGTAAAAACTTACCCTTAGCAGTAGTATCTTACCTTCGCAGATGAAAAAATTCCTCCGCAACATAGACAAGCACAAGAACGAACAAAGCAAGGGCGAGAAGGCGATTAGCAAGCTGACCACGATGCGCGGGATACTGAAGGACAGCCGCTGCGGCCCGGAGTGCACCGGCGACTCTGTGCAGGGCGAGGATTACACCCGTGAGTGACCTCCTTATCTATTCCTGCTTGGATGGAGCTTGAGGCCAGTGTGCTCAGCCAGCATGCGCAGCATGCCAGTCTTTGTCTCTCGGTCGACGTCGTCGGGAGGACTGCTTGCCATGTGTCAAACAAGGCTCGGTCGTCTCAATCGCTCAGAAAATATCTCTTGTGAGATTTTTTCACAAGGGCCTTTCTCGTGTGTAGCATGCTGCCCGCACCAGCGAGAATTCCCATGATTTGGGAATGGTTTTGGCAAGGACGATTATGCGCTTCCAGAGCCCTTTCACTATGATACTTCAATGTTTTGTCGAACCGTTATCAGGATTCCAGTCCAGGGTCTTAGAGAATTTGACTCATTAAATTGGTGCTGCATCTGCTGCACTGTAAGGCATTTCCTATCTTCTTTTTGCTTCTCTTGCCTTAGTGTAGGTTCAAACACAGACATCATTTGCTTAACATGCTGATGGTGGTAGACACTGGATGGTGTATCTTGGGTAACTTTTACACTGTGGGGTCCCACCCAGTAACATTTCCTCTACTCGCGTATCCACCAGAATCATTCTTCACAGCCGAAGACCTAACCCTACCATTCCCGATGGATTTTGGACCCCACTCGAATTACGCAAAGCAGAACCCAGACAAGAATGTGACATTCAACACTCAAGTGGTCATCATACACTTCACGGGCGACCTTTGCGTAGGACAGAGCGTCGAGACACTCAGCAAAGAGAAGGACCAACAAGCGAGAAACTCTGAACTGAGAAAGACTTTCCTAACCAAGTACAACGAATTCTGGCCAACGCAAAAGTAACTTTAAGATTTAGGATTAAAGCTGAGAACTTACTGTGCCGATTTGACTGTTGGATCGAAAGGTCACCTTGTTTTCGACTTCGTGGTTAAAGACAAGAGACAAGCAATATACCTACGAAGACGAAAGCGGATTTCAGGTGACCTTTGGGACCCACCAACCAAACCGGTATGGTATGTAGCCGCTATTAGTATACTCACAGTAAACAGTAACAGTATTGAGAATTTTTATGTCTCTTATTTATTTATATTTATTTTAGTCCTGTCATACCTAAGCGGTAGTTAAATCTTACGAATCGCTAGTAAGTTTGAATGACAAATTGTAATAAACATTTGAGTTTTAAGTTTGGTTTATTTTATTAATAGATATACTTAGCTATTTACAGTATTGTCTTTTTAGCAAGGTGTCGAGGAGATTTTCCATAACACCAGTTCTTTCACGCGTTCGTAGGTGAAGTATTTAGGAAAGTCTAGAGGCATTTGTTGCACGAGCCACTTGGAATGAACGTTTTCTGTCTTGACCTTATCAAGTAGGCTGAGGAATGTTTCGTAGCATGGGGCCACCGACTCCATGTGCTCTATCGTGAACACGTACCGTTTCTCGAGGGCCATGTACAGGGTCTTAGGCGGACGTGTGTTCAGAATCTTCTGCATGGTTGACACGAATGCGGCCGTGACGTCATCGTCGTAGATAACTGGAACAAAAACCTCAGCTAGAGCGTGGGGATATTCATAACTCATATCGTAGTTATTGCCCCAGAAGTGGCTTCAACTTCACTTGTTGACTGTGTTTAGTTACAGATACTTTAATATTTTAGTCAATAGTTTTTATGTGTGTAATTTATCTGCAGGATGTGATGCTTCGAGCCGGACATCGTCAAAATGGCAGCGATATTTTTGTTGATGTGACATACGGTCACGTTCTGTGACATGATTCTCGCGCATTCGATACACACCCTATATCGAGTGGTTTTGTATGGGAATCTGTCAATATAGGTCTCGATATCCGTATATCCAAGGCACGAGAATCATGCCGCTGCTGTAACGGTTATTCTTTGCAAATGAGATAACTTGATAATTACCATCGGCAGCTAAAATTATATCGGTAGCCTCAATTTCGCGGGTCAACTCTTTGTTCCATGTAGTTTCAGTGAAGTCCAGTGGTAGGACTTTAAATGACGCGTTCATGAGCGCAGAGTTGTATTTGCCGTTCAGTTTTATAAGGTCCAATATTCCGCCTTTATCCATATCTGAAAACAATGAAAAAATCGGTATTTAAATATGAGAATAGTGTCATGGCGTGGCTAATTTCTATATTTTATCGGTCGGCTCGGTTAGTTTCTTTATTATATTGAGAAGTGTCAGTGAGTCTCGATTTTTTTTTGAAGACGTGGTAAAATGCGCGATATATAGGTACCTGAGTGGCGCGGGCATATTACGGGCACTGGCCTGAGTAAGTATTATATTAGCCCATGTCCGTAAATTCTAGATATTCCAGCAAAGTGATGTCCTCGGGTGTTCATGCTGGGACCTTAGGGCCAGCACCGTAGCATGAGGATCGCGGCGGGAACTTGTCGCGGGAAAGTGAGGGACATCTATTTATAGCGCATAGATGTTTCCCGCGAGAAAACCCGCGTCGCGCTGTCATGCTACGGGTTCTAAGAAGCCTAATGTGTTAGCTACACCTCGCGTCACGTAAAAAGAACGATGGAGGCGAAGGAGCGGCGCATGGCAATAGCGTCCTTATGTGCATGGCGTCCTGGCGCGATTCGCGTAAAAGGATATGGTGTTATGCATGTCAACAGCATCCTTACGTGCATGCATGGGCACACTGGCGTAAATCACCTAGGTATACCACCGCTCAGCGCTTTCAGCGTTCTTTTTAGGGTACCGGGACCGGGGCCAAACGGGACTATTACTAAGACTCCGCTGTCCGTCGGTCCGTCCGTTTGTCCGTCCGTCCGTCCGTCCGTCCGTCAGCGGGTCCGGGAACCGTAATAGCTAGAAAGTTGAAATTTTTACAGAATGTGTATATGTATCTGTTGCCACAACAACAACAAATACTGAAATCCGAGAGATTACAAATTACAAGGGGGTATAGTATTTCGCGTCAAACCACATCCTTGTGGTTGTAGGTGTAGGCCCTCAATCCGCAAGGGCCGTGGCATCATAATCTTTTATAATTTTGTTTTTCTTTTTGCTTTGTTGTACGATGGTACGGTACCCTTCGTGTGCGATTCCGACCCGCACTTGACCGATTTTTATTAGATGACGCAAAATATGATCGAAGGACGCGAAGTATACCTGTACAAACGACCCTTTTAGCGTACATCGCGGCTACCAGGCTGGTGATGCCCGTCCCCGCGCCCAGCTCCAGCACCGCCTGCCCCCGCAGCCGCCCGCGCAGGCTGATAAGCAGATCGCCCAGCAAGAACGCCCCTCGCCACACCTGCAGCCCGACTAGGGACAGGCTCGTGCGGGGACTGTGTTCTGGATATGGAGAACAATTGTTGAACAGTCTTCCAACGTTTTTTTTTGGCGCCTGAGTGACGTTTACAGGAGGGCGCCACTACAACGCAACTGCAACGAACCTGTCATCAACATATACCCTTTTATTCCTCATTGGTCCCCTTCGGTCACGGTCCAAAGACCAAATGTTGTAGTACCAACACCCAACATACTTTACTTATGCTCAAAGACCAATTATAGTGTTGTATACGTGCCGCCATCCACGACGACGCGTAAAGTAGGTAGCTATTTGCATCTTTCTCTTTGATCGGGCACTCTTCTGAAAGACAAAGACGCAAATAGTTACGTCAAGCGTCATCGTGGATGGCGGCACCTATATTACCTATAGAATCTATCTCCTGCACCCATACTTGTTCCCGGCAGAGAGGTAGACGCCTCCACTTGCTACGATCGGTATACTTTACTCTCTCGCTTCCTCATCGTATATATCGTATATATTTATTGCACATATCAGAAAAAAACACAAACAATACATTCATACATGCTGGCCGGTTACGGGGTAGGTACCTACTTTTATTGGCCCCTTCCTAATAAATGACCAACATGGACTTTGTTCAGGGACCGTCTTGAGCGTCTCCGATCCTCTGTTAAGTGATGAGCCTCTTCATTAAGCCATTAAATGCGGTCTTGGGCCAAACTAATCCACTGTTCACCTGCAGTTTAGGAGATGTCATCTGACCATTGGGGGGGTGGTTTGACTGTCGGTCTAGGCGCATCCCTTGGTCACCATTCCGTCACCGACTGGATTAATCTGCCGTCCATCGCCCTGTTCAAGTGTCCCCATATCCACTTTAACCTTGCGGTCCGCATGTACATCCACTCCACATAAAAGGCGCACGCATTGGTAGGCACGTCGCCGTCGTACCTCGACTTTGGATATATCGTCGAGAAGCGAGTTTCCGAGCTTAAATCGTAACAAACAAGACTGCTAACTGGCTGCTGTCCGTACAGAGTACAGGGCCATGATTCTGTATGAGTATCGCATGGCAATAACTAATAGCGAGGGCGCAGAATTCAGGTTTTGGCTTGTTGGTGATACCGAGACGTACCGCGCCGGCTACAAACATTCCAGTATTTTGAGCCCTCGCTATAGCTATTCGCGTACAGAATCCGGCCCCAGAGGAGGTAGAAAAACTTTGAAATATAAACAACATTAGGTACCTATTTTGATAACTTTCTTCTGTGGTCTATCAATATCCAAATCAGAGTCATCATCAAACTTGGCTTCACCAGACTCATTTGGAAACTGGAAAGGAAACTCGGAGATCACATCTGAAAAGATTTTGTAAATTAATTACCTATCTGCACAGCCTATCTGTCATTGCTTCAGAATAATTACATTAGAAATCAGAATTTTATTGTGGATCGTAGTATAGTAGAGATTTTACAGTGTTCTTACGTCCTGCCATAAGGCATACAAATAAATAAATCAACAATTAATACATTAGTAAATTGTCTTATGTTTTGTTTTATGCAGCAGAAGAAGGTTCTAAAAGCATTTGATAATTTTAAAATTAACTAAAACAGAATTTGATGTGATTAGTATGAATCATAAAAGTCCTAAAGGGTGCCTTGGGGAAAATGCCAAATGATTGCACGCTGTTTTTTTACGAGCCTGTAATGTCCCACTGCTGGGCAAAGGCCTCTCTCCCCCTCTTCCACTATTCGATCCTGAGTGGTCTCCCTCCACTCTTTATCCCATAGACCCAACTCATCACTCCATCTCATTCTGGGTCGGCCACACTTTCTCTTTGCATTTTCTGGGAGCCAGTCTGTGGCTCTTTTAGCCCAACAATTTGTCAGCATTCGAGCAAATGCTGTTTTAAAATAAGATTTTTTACTTTTCTGCCAAATTTGGATCAAGTTAGATGGGTATGTTTTCAAAGCCAACTGTCAATTAAATGAAGTTGATGTTACAACAATTTACAAAGGTGTCGTACTTCCTTCTGTACTAGGAGTTTTTCTAGTCCGGTAATCATATTCTCCATATATTTCAGAGGTCACTGTCAGCTCAGGCATCTGCAATTGATAAATTAATTACAATTATAAAAAGGTAAGGTATTATTGTATCTCTCCCACTCCGTTATAGGAAAATGCTTGACGCTTTATTATTTAATTTTTAAAAAGGTAATGACCCGAAGACTAAAAATAAAAAAGTTGATAATGACAAATGCTAATCAGTATGGCCAAGTATCTACAAACAAACTATATATATAATTTTGTTTGAATCACTAAATAGACAGAGGTATATTCAATATGAGCTAGAACAGAGAGCTAATTCATTAATTATTCAATCAAACCCAAAGCCAAAAAAAAACAGTTTCAGTTCAGATTCAAGGTCAATCACCAAAACTTTGTTATGGTTAGAATGTTATTTTTTCATAAACCAATTCAAAAATACTAAATACCTTAGACAACTAGACTTGTCGCCTCAATGGTTACTTCACAAATACACTAATGTTCAATGAGAAAGGCGAAATAAAAATTTGGACTCCATCCAATTCCTAAGACTACTAAAATAAATTACTATAGAGTTGGCTAGTGCGAAATACTGCGAACACTGTCTTGTGTCCTCATCACAGAGACTGTCATGATCTATCGAAATACTCCTATGCTTCAGGTAGATATACATTTCATAATTAAATTTGTACATATGTTTTTCAAAATCTAAATTGTGCTTTCTAAAGTGTGGGAGGCAGTTGCCACTCATAATTCAAAGCGGAATCTTATAGCATACTCAAAGAATCTTGATGCAGGTAGTGTTAAACGAAAAACATATTAGTGTAAGACGTAACGTAAGTTTTAAGTCTTTTGTTCTTGCAGTGGTTGTTGATCTTATTTACAAAAAAGGAACATATTCATTGATCAGATATGTGAAAGGACTAAAAACTTACAATTATGAACAGTAACCAACCATGGTGTTTTATAGTTTTTTGCACAAAACGAATTACTTTTGCCGTAAAAACTGTGTTATTGTTTACATTTTAATTTTTGACAGCCCTTAATATAAATTGATTTGTCAAAAACAGCTGTTTCCGGTTTGTGAGCACGAGTTAATTATTCACTCTTTCGATTCGATTGATGATAAATATAGGAGTAGGAAGATGTCACAGATCAAAGATGTAAACAAATGCGATATGCTGTTTTAGCTGAAATGCTTCTCTGCTGAGTCCGCTGAGTCCTGTGATTATTGTAAATAAAACTTAGAAACAAAAATGTTTTGCTTTTTAGGCTGTTCGCTGTTTTTGTGTATACCATAAACTGTATAACAAATTAAAAAGTAAACAATTTAAAAATACAAATTTCAACCAATCACAGCCAAACACACGATCGACGCTGCCACGTCAAGTGCCGTGGAGTGTGAATGAAGTGGCAGATTTTGGCATTTTCAAGAGCTTCGTCTTCCGAGTCGTTGGCTTTGTAGATCTTAGGACACCGGCGCAATCGAAAATGCGGTTTCTTTTATTTTCTGTGGCCATAGCCCTTTTGGGTTGCGCCCTTGGAGACGAAATCCCATCAGAAGAAAACGTTTACGTCCTCGGAAAATCTAACTTCGATACTGTTCTCTCTTCAAACGAGTTCGTCTTAGTGGAATTCTGTAAGTTTCTCGATACATTATTTACAAAACTAACCAATAATCCTATTTTCAGTCACGCCACCCTAGCTTTATCATAATTTCATATTCCTTTTCCATGCCATTGATGAGTTGTCGTTATGCCGGCATGCGTAGGCGGTCATTGTCGTTGTGTAAACGTGGAGTCATGTGTTTGTAGACGCGCCATGGTGCGGCCACTGCAAGTCGCTGGCGCCGGAGTACGCCAAGGCAGCCACCAAGCTGCTGGAAGAGGAGTCTCCCATCAAGCTGGCCAAGGTCGACGCCACGCAGGAGCAGGAGCTGGCTGAGAACTACGGAGTCAGGGGCTACCCCACGCTCAAGTTCTTCAAGAATGGAAACCCTATTGACTACTCTGGTATGTAAAAGTTATCCTTGTTATCCTTTCTTTGTTTGATAAAATACAAAGGTACTATTGCAACCGGTAATAATTGTTACATGCTCTGAAAATCTATTTCTGAAATTGCCTTTCGACTGTGCCTAATCAATTACTTTCATGAAAACATGTACTTAAAATTTGAAGCCCATTATAATTCTAAATCAATAAAACACTGTGCAGTAGGTAACAGATTTATGACTTGATTTCATGATTATCAGGTGGCCGTCAAGCTGATGACATAGTCGCCTGGCTGAAGAAGAAGACTGGTCCTCCGGCTGTCGAAGTCAGTTCTGCTGAACAGGCCAAGGAACTCTTCGCTGCCAACAATGTTGTTGTTGTCGGTTTCTTCCCTGACCAGGAGACTGCCAAGGCCAAGGTGTTCCTTGCTATCGCCAGTCAAGTCGACGACCAGGTCTTCGCCCTTGTCACTGACGAGAAAGTGGCCAAGGAATTGGAAGCCGAGAGTGAAGATATTGTCCTGTACAAGAAGGTAAGTTATTTAATTCTCCATTTATGTTATCCTTTCATTAGTGGGTAATTTATAATAATTACTTTTCAATTGTTATATTTTAGTTGGGCATCTGAATCAGTATTTCATTTCATTATGGAATATAACCAAACAACCACTATCCTAAATATATAACCAAACAACCACTAGGTATCCTAAATATTGGTACTTCTATTTGCCCTTGTATAGTACATAATGGAGTCATTGCCCCCTCACATCACACCACACCACACAGTGATGATAACTAATGTGAAACTGGTTTCTTGAATATTATGGCAACCGGTTTTCACTTTATATTAATGATACCTATATGTATAGCTAAAAGGAACTTCTGTAGTTAATTTAATATTCCTTGCATGTTTAGTATTTTATTTCCCTTCAATCAAATAACTTCATTGCATCATTAATCAAAACTTTCCAACTGCTGCTAACATTTTAGCTAGTAGTATCAATGTGTTGTTTTGCACAGCAAAACAAAATACACTTAATAATGGAAAAAAAGCTTATCATTAATAAGAGATATCTTCCAGCAAACCTAGGATGGACAGTAATATAATGTAATACAGGGTGTAACAGAAGGGTGTAGTCATATTTTAGTTAGGGGGTTGTTAGGGAGACCATTCTGAGCAATTTTCACTATGAAACTGATTTAATCAGACAACTTTATTTTTTATTGCTCCATACAAGTGAAAATTAAAGTTGCTCTGATAAAATCGGTTTCATACTGAAAGTTGCTTTTGCTTGGAATGATGTCCTTAACAACCCCCTAAAATATGACTACACCTTTCTGTTACACCCTGTACATAAGATACTCGCCAGGACTTTTCAGAAAATGGGCTCCATAGCCTGGTGGTTAAACACTCCCTCCTAACGCATGATGTTCCGGTTAAAATCCAGAGCTGATAACATGTACAATTCGCGCGAAGTTTCTTTATCTCTGAGAGAGCTCAAACCTCTTGCTCTCATCACACTCCACTTTATCCCAAGAAAGAGATCCAAAAATCTCAAAATAACTGTAATCATCCTTAGACAATGTTCATGTGTAAAGCCTTGCAACTTAACATAAGGAAGATAGACGCACCCACTAACAAACAAACCTCCTGCAGTTCGAAGGACCAAGCGTCAAGTATGACGGAGAGACCATCGACGAAGACCTCTTCAAGAAGTGGGTGTTCATTCAGAGCATGCCGCTCATTGTCGAGTTCTCCCACGAGACCGCTTCCAAGATCTTCGGTGGTGAGATCAAGCATCATTTGCTGCTCTTCCTGTCCAAGGTAAGAATGTCTTCTCTTTTCAGCTTTTGCAGATGGTCTATGATGAATCTCTGATGACCGATTTCACCAACAATTCCTATCTTTAGGTGACACTTTATTTCCTTTCAGGGGCCACCTACCGGTTGTTTCGCTTTGACATACGTTTAAGGGTCATCTAGGATACTAGGGGACTCCCTAAATTTAAGTGGCCGGCCTACGAA
The DNA here is from genome assembly GCA_963457715.1 of Argyresthia albistria. Classification (NCBI taxonomy): domain Eukaryota; kingdom Metazoa; phylum Arthropoda; class Insecta; order Lepidoptera; family Argyresthiidae; genus Argyresthia; species Argyresthia albistria. The sequence goes on from OY735265.1 coordinate 7,926,163, forward strand.
CAGCTAAGAAAAAGAGCTAAGTGACCCCTAACTGTTGGTGAAATCGGGCATGAGCCTGCTAAAAACATTTTTATTCCTGGGAGACATTATGTTTGTTGCATGCTACTCTAGAGGATTACACAAATACCAAATCCCGCCTTACCAAACAAGTACAAATCCCGCCTTACCAAACACCCAAACCAACTTGCAATCCAACTGACAATTCCCTCCTACATGGGGCGCCTGAAGAGACGTAACATATTAGAGCTGGACTGGACAGCCTTCAGGGCATAACTAAAGAGTAATCCCAAAGGGGAATTACCTCTACATAACACCATCACTCAAAAAATCTGCTCATAGTCAAAGACTGATTGCACGATAAACTAATAACAAAAAAGTAACACTAGAGGATTCTTCACGATATTTAAGCTTAATTTTAGCAGAAAAGATCCAGGAAATCCTGTTAAACAACTGCAAGTCAATTTATATCTAGTTGCATAATTTGTTCTAGTTAGAGTTTATAAATAGTTCATAATTTATGGTTCCTACGCCCTGATTCCATTTAATTTAATGACGACAAGTCTTATGAATTCCGAATTCAGTAAATCTTTCGTGTAACTAACACGACAAAGTACAGTAGTGAAAGTTCATAGGTCGTGCGACGCGATGACTGCATTCTCCGCAATGCGTATCTTATCTCCACTCCAGTGAAAGCAGTTCCCCACGAAATTGACCGTAAAATATCACGCTAGTACTGAGTCAGTCAGAACGCTTATTATAACATGACCGGTCAATGCTCATTACTGAAAAAAAACTCGACCCAAGTTTTTTGCGATAAGGCAAACAGTATCGGTTGAGTTGTTTGTACCGTTACTTGTCTATCTGCATACAGAACTGCGGCAATACGGATCAAAATAGATTATTGATATTTTGACCCTATTAACAGTTAGTCCGCGTGGTGGGATGACTAACATTCATTTGAGGACCAAAATTATTTTAGCTTTTACTTTGGAAGAAAATAATAATAGACTATCGCAGCGAATGCCAATCGTCACGATCGCGATAGCCTTGACTTGACAGTGACTCTGCTGTTTAGCCTTTCGATTTTATTATTTATTTCTGTAGATTTATTCTGTATTTCTGTCTTTACTTCAAGCTGTCTTCTAGAGCTCGTGATTGGTCGATTTCTCAATTTTAAAAAGTATTGCGATATCAGAAACAAAGAATAATGCTACTGATCTTTTCGTCCTAATAATAACTCTCGAGGACTTTCTGTAACTATACAGCGTTGGGGCAACCTTGAGGATACGCAACCTTGAGGATACGCAAACCTGTACAAAAATGGTCGGTGTATTTGTACAAGTCTACACGGTACTGAATGACGTTAAAAACTGCCTCTTTCTGCGCTTTGTTTATTCCATCGTAAAAATAAACTCTAATCCTTTGTGTTAAGCATTCTACGGATACAAGCGTGCCCTTTTGACTGTACGGAAATACGACATTGCATAGTCACTGAGGAACTGTTTATTAGTTTGTGCGACAATAATCACCCTTACAGAACCACGTAAGGTCTTGAAGCTATTTATAGCCTTGTCTTTGATTCAACACGTCACACAAACAGTATGTTACACGTCAGTGCATCCGTGATGAACGTGGAAGTTAAGACAGTAGGCTGTTTTCAATGTACCCTTCACTATCTCTTATATACAAATTACTTCTTACTATTCATAGCCGTATCTAACAAGATGATAAAACCATGGATTGCATGCAATGCATTATACACTCAATCGCGGCCACGTCGATTCTTGAAATATTTTTCAGTATTGTGTATAATGCAGAATAATATCTTACTTACGGTTTTACACTAAATAATGATATTATAGATTATGCAATATGTACATATTGCCCGTTTTTAAGTACACTTTGATATTATCAACTACATATAACAATATTACCTGATATGAAACTCTTTGCGCCAGTAACTAACTCATTATGCTGCTGATGGCTAAACTAAGGTGCACCTACTCTACATGCACCACAAGTGTGAATGGTCGTGTGACGTGGCGTCATGCGATAACACGATTATTAGTACCACCTTAACTCTTATACCAAAACAAAACCTAAACGAAAAATAAAGAAACAGATCACGCCGATTCCGAACAGGCACCGCTTAGCCCACTCTTACGCCCGGTTTCCTAAAATCAGTTTCGGCCAATCACGTGCCGCTATTTTGAATAACATCGGCACGTAATCGGCTGAGGTAGAATCTACCCTATTGTTAGCTTAATCAGCGACCAGGAAACCCGGCGCTAGACAGTTAATCAATGATCGGGTCTACAATTATGAGCCCATCACCGCAGGTGGCATAAACGAGATAAACACTAATGTAACGGTCGTTGCAGAAATCTGGCCACTTCGAGAAGTATCTGGACGAGCTGAAGCCGGTCAGCAAGAGTTACCGCGACAAGATCATGTTTGTAGCCATCGACACCGACGAGGATGACCACCAGAGGTGAGCTCTCACACATACACTGGCTCAGAACCAGAGGTAAAAACCCGACCGAGCTATGTTCGCATCTCGCGGGCTGGGCGCCGTATTCCAGCGAGGTGCACACTCGCTCGGTCAGATTATTAATACACAACACACATACGTCGCATCCTGAGAATGATAGCTTCATCATCGAAGAAATAATTCAACGTAGCACTTTATTTACTCCGGACTCGCTTATTTTTTCGGTATGTTAGCGCCACGTTTTTTGACACCTGACTCAGCGTGGCTCACCCCAAACCGCGTGACCTCTGGTGACCTTGATGACACGTGGTTTGGTGGGGGCGCACGGGTCCAACAGAAACGCACAAACACAAGGTAGAGAGACGTGAGCTCAGGTGCAAAGAAACGTGACTGGGCCTGTAGATACTATGTATAGAATAGATACCAAAAATAAAGCAGGGGTCATGCCCAAACGCCTTATGCAACTGATGCCATATTTATTTATGCAATGCAAATGTTTACCATTACCACCTCATACGGGAGATGGCATGACCCCATCTGTTACTTTATTTTTCAGAAGACTTGAATAACGGATCATCTGTTTAAATAAGATGCTCTGTTAAAATATGTTATTGTAACATGAGCTAAAGGTCGTTTGACTACCAACTGTGCAAACATTTGCATACATAGATAACTTACGTAATTTATGTGTCTAGCTCGCCTTTGTACATGTATTTCTATCATAAATTAATTAACTGCATGTGGTTAAAAGTGGGCATAGTTGTGCCTCGGCCACCCCGTATGGGAATAGGCGTGACGCGATGTTGCGTTACGTTATGTTATGTGGGTACAATAAATAAATTACGAACGTCAAAGTAAAGTACCACGAAGTTTCACAGTGATGCCATACCTAAAGTATGATGTTTCCTCCTAGAATCCTTGAGTTCTTCGGCATGAAGAAGGACGAGGTCCCTTCAGCGCGCCTCATCGCCCTGGAGCAAGACATGGCCAAGTACAAGCCAGCCAGCGACGAGCTCAGCGCCAACACCATCGAGGTAAGTTCACCCTTTTGTTAATACGCAGTGCAGATTTCTTGGACTGAATTTAGCCAGAAAGATAAAGGGCAATGCAATCTTCAAAACTAGCCGTTGCGTGCGGCTTCGCTTGTAGTCGTGTAAAAATTGCCAAGTGCAATTGTGATACAAACTCCAACTGCTGCCTTCTTAGTGCTGCGCTACCCTAAGAAACCCCTGAACAAAGCTTCATGGTCTTTAACCTCGCTGGTTTAAGCTGTGCGTTCTGTTAGTCACTGTATCAGTTGTAAGTGGTTTATTTAATATACATGTACAAACATGTAGTTTTATGGAATGACAATCAAAGATAACTCAAGATTTGTGCTCACTCGCTTTCTATCTTTCCGTTCTAAGAATATATATAAATGGTGTGGTTATTCACCTTGCGATTTTGTATTAATAATAGTTTTAGTATTGTATCAACTAATGCCTACTTTTCTCTTGCCTCCGATTATATTAAGTCACGCAGCGTTAACTATTGAATAGCTTGCGAATCGTGTTTTGAAAACATTAGATTGTACGATTTTGTACTTGTATTTATCCATAGTATTTTTGAACGGTTTATAAATAGAGGTAATAAAAGTTTTGACCCAGTCATAACAATAAGCGCATTGTAAGATTGTAACTAGTTGACCGATTAAACTCTATGCTACGCTTTATATCGTTTCCATGTGCTATAGATGTTAATGTAGGTAAAAATATTTGAATAATCAGAAAACTAATAATTCGAGGTAATTTATAATTGCTGTCTTCGATAACTGTCAAAAGACTATCTCCATCCAAAGTATATGACAACAAGGCGCCACTCGTGCCTTTTCTTATATCGGGTGGCTGTGGGCAATTATGCCCCCCCATTTATCCAGTTGACCGATACTCCATTTTGCGTGACGCTGCATTGCATCATCGGCAGCTTGTTTCCACTGCTGGGTATAGATACTATAGATACTATAATATTATTATAATCCTCCTTTTTCTGCCAGCTAATCCGGTCCTGTGCCAATCGAATCCAGATCTTCCCCGCGATATGTCTGTCATCGACCCACGGATCTCTAATATCATACAAGAATTCAAAATTTAGAAGTCTTTTTGACCGACTTAGGCTCTATAGTAAAAATCGGTTCTTAAATGATGCATACACTATAAAAGGAAGCTGCCCTCCAGCAGTCTTTAGCCCGTTTGGGCCCTATGTTGATGAGTCAGTCAGTCAGGACATAATCTTTTATAATATTCATGATGATTAACCCCAGTCCTATTAACCCCTCAGGAGTTCATCCAGTCCTACTTCGCGGGCACCCTCAAGCAGCACCTGCTCTCTGAAGAGTTGCCGGCCGACTGGGCCGCGCAGCCCGTGAAGGTGCTGGTGGCTACTAACTTCGACGAGGTGGTGTTTGACACCAACAAGAACGTGTTCGTTGAGTTCTACGCGCCGTGGTGAGTTTTTTTTTTTAGTTGGGTTGTACGGCTTGTGAAACTAGTAATTTTGGCCCTGAGTGCTATGAGAGTTGTAGCTTGAAGTGTACGTATGTTACCAATGTAGAACTATATTGTAGTGATGTCTGTAGTTATTGGACTACCAGCGCCATCCAAATATTAGTTTTTTGGCTGTTACTATTAGAGTTCAGCGAATAGTATAGTTCAGTTCAGTTCAAGATTTTTATTGACCATAAAATCATACATATTACTTAGTCAACGTCAATATAATATTAATATTTTTGTATACTACCGCCCGTTCGGAAGTTGTGGGCTTAGGGATGGAGCAAAGAAGGGCAAGAAACCTCCCCCGTACCTCTTTTAAAATATCAGAGCCTTAAAAATACAATGTTATGTATTTCTACTTAAGTCTAAGGAAATACACCGAGGAGAGACGTCCATCGCCCCTCTTTGGATTTCTGTGCGCTGAGATGGTAAAGACCATGCAGTTTTGTCATCTAAATATTCTTTTACACTGTAATATGACTTCTTCAATAGGCCGTTTTTGACATAGTTTTTGAACCTCCTTTCTGGTAGGTCCGTTGCTTCATTAGGTATTTTATTATAAAAACTAACACATACTCCCATAAAAGAGTGAGCAACCTTACTGAGTCTGAACGCGGGCATAGCAATCTTATTTCTATTTCTAGTGCCAATACTATGATTATGACCTAAAGTCTTAAATAAACCTATGTTTTTTCTGGTATACATGATATTTTCATAAATGTATTGACAGGTAACTGTAAGTATATTGATATTTTTGAATTTGTCCCTTAGTGATTGCCTAGCATCTAGTTGATAGATAGCCCGAATGGCCCTTTTTTGTAAGACAAATATTGTGTTTATATCTGCCGCTCTCCCCCAAAGAAGTATTCCGTAAGACATAATACTATGGAAATAACTAAAGTAAACCAATCTGGCAGTTCCTACATCTGTGATGTGTCTGATTTGCCTGACCGCATAAGCAGCTGAGCTAAGTCTTCGTGAGAGACTAGTTACATGAGGACCCCATTGAAGTTTCGAGTCTATAGTGATTCCAAGGAAAATTGTTTCTTCAACGAGGTCTAGTCTTTCCGTTCCTATGCTTACACTCGTGTCCACCTGCCGCACATTCGGTAAACAGTTCATTCAAATCGGTCTAGCCGTTGCGAGTTTTGCGCTTACTTAAGACATTGAACGATTCATAAAGTATTGCTGTGTTTGTAACATTTACATTTAGGTGTAATTTGAGCTAACGAGCCTTTGCAAACTACACGTTGCATTTGTCGTAATACCTATCATCTTATTCCACTTGCCCGACTCAAAAGAGATAATAAGAATTCAGTCGTCATGCGTACACAATGTCTCTTGAGATAATTTGACCACCACGTATACAAAACAATCTCTACGCTACGTGGATCTCGTACACATCATCTGTCATTACAACCTTGATGTGATAAATTGATAATGCATAGAGCTTATCTGGTCAGGTCAAGCCACGTGGACTTAATCGAGTCAGCCTGAAATATCGCGGTATAGACATCGCAAGTTAAAGTGGCAGGGAAGATATTTTAAGTATATTACGACATAAATAATAATTATCCTTATCTAATCTCATTAATTTGCGAATCCGAACAAATGAATGAATGCTCGTCATTTCAATGTCAGCGTAAGGTTGTTCTCGTAATCTCCAAAACATATTCATCTCGTATGTTTTTACTCTCATCTATGACGTCATATTCCTATAATCTCATGTAATCTAGCTGTAATCTTACTCGTAGGGTGTTGAGCCCACTTACATGACGTGGCGTGACATGTAGGTATCTGACAAAAGTTACGTTTGAACTAACTTCTCCTTGGTTCGAGTCGTTCCCTCATGGCTGAGTATCATGCATGACTGCATGGTTCTCTATTTTGTTCTGTTTGTGCTGCATATATTGCCTGGCATGTTCTACTCTCTCCGAATGAAGGATTGGGTACCCAAAAGGACATGCCGTGTAAACGTGGCTTCTATCAGATACGTGTCAAGGCACGTTCCTTAAAACAGCCCTAAATATCACGCAAAAGATTTAATTTAAGGGAGTCTGACGTAAATAAAACATGACTCGGCGATGTCTTTATTTGCTCAAGTGTGTCTCGTTAGGCGCCACATTATCTCGGCTCAGTGAGCCGTCATTAGTAAATCATCATATTATCCGACACGGCAACGAAGGTTCTGGAGACTTCACTGCTATGTAAATTATGTTTCTGTTGCAACGCGAAGGGAAGCAATTATGTCTAATGAAATAATTAAAAAATACTTTCTTTGGAGTATACTTAACTACTATAGGTAGCTACCAAGAGAATAGGTAGTTGTACTTCGTGCCGTATAAGCTAAATAAATTAGGTTAATGAGCGCGACTTCAATGTTGAGAAAACTTTTAATCGTCTCATGATATGGCTTTAACGTAGACTAAACAATTAGAACCGATTACTTTGCTTCAGCTAAGCATTTCTCGATGTATCGATTCTTTTGATTAATCGTTTTTTATGAGCAATATTCCCTCACTCACAGGCTAAGATCTGTCAAGTTCCTGTTATATTGGATAGGGTATAATATGTACCACTAGAATAGCATAGCTGCGACGAAAGGTAAGCCCGCTATTACTAAGAGTGAGGCCTCATTGGTGCGTTTCGTTGCGTCGCGGTGTTTCACATTTTCCGCGATATGCCACAATAATCCGTTGCGTCAACACACACGAAGTTTCAACGGATCGACGTGCGTCCACGCAACACAGACGTGGCATATTAGAAAAGATAGATGCAAAACAACGCGACGCACCAATGGGGCCTCACACTAAAGTCGGCTACTGACATGCCTGCTGCAGGGGCAATCTAGGGTGAAGAATTGTGTTAAACTGGAGCGGCCTGCTGTGTGTGCATGGAGCGCAGGGAGCACTCATCCAGTGGAGAGCGCATAGATACATTTTCCTTTGAAACATAACTTGCCAATCTACGGCGGGGGACGAGGTAACTTACAGAGCTGTGACTGGTCAGCTGCTGCGGAGACAGCTGAAAACTGTCACTAAAGCAATGGCGGCCCGTCATCGTACATGGGTTGCATACGTTGCATACAACTAATGTTTGGCGAGCCGCATTGCCCCGCAGGCGCAGTCAATTGGATATTTATAGTCTGATGGAGCGGTATACCCACAAACAGCGGGCGGCTCCAGTTTAACACACTTTTACACCCTAGATCGCCCCTGCCGCAGGCGTGTGAGTAGTACCACCAAGGTGGCGGCCTTTCTCCCCCCACCTTAGCCTAGCTGTCTGTACCACCAGCGAAAGCCTTCCCAGTCTAACCCAACCCGAACCTCGTCAGGTGCGGCCACTGCAAGCAGCTGGTGCCGATCTTCGAGAAGCTGGGCGAGCACTTCGAGGCGGACGAGGACGTGGTGATCGCCAAGATCGACGCCACCGGCAACGAGCTGGAACACACCAAGATCAGCTCCTTCCCCACGCTCAAGCTCTACACCAAGGACAACCAGGTGGGCTGGAGTCAGGGATACAATAAGCTTAAAAACATTTACGAAACTACTCAGAAATACACCTGTCTCATCCATAACTGGTTTGCTGGAAGAGATCTCTTATTTATTTATTTATTATTAGACACGTCAACAGAATACATATTTTTACACAATCGAGTTATTCAATGACAAATTCTGATATACATTCTGTGTAATAAGTATCGGGAATTTGTCAATAAAACCAAAAATACAAATTATTCATCAAAATTTATTTTATCGCCTTCAAAGTAGGCTCCATCGCTTGCAATACAACATCTCCACCGCTTCACCCAGTCTTACATACATTTTTCATAGGCTATTTGCGGTATGGCCTTTAGCTCATTCAGCGAATTTTCTTTTATGGCTTCTATCGACTCAAAACGTTTTCCTCGAAGTGGTAATTTTAACTTGGGAAATAAAAAAAGTCAGACGGAGCCATATCAGGTGAATACGGTGCAGTTATTATACGTTTCATAAAGGTCGGATCCGTAGAAGCTCGGGAAACCATGTCTTCAGCGACATGCTTTCGCTGCGCTTTTTGAACAAAATTGAGCTCTTTTGGAACTAGTCGAGCGGCGACGCGTTTCATGCCTAAAATGTCAATGAGAATGTTGTGGACGGACTTAAAAGATATGTTCACCTCACTAGCCAACTCTCTCAGACTCATACGTCGATTTTCGAGCACTAGCTTCTTGATTCTGTCGATGTTTTCTTTGGTCGTAGCGGTTGAAGGTCTACCAGAACGAGGCAAGTCTACTACTACTTCTCGGCCTTCTTTAAAAGCCTTATACCATTCATAAGCCCTTGTTTTCGATATACACGATTCGCCGTAGGTATTTCGCAACATTTTTAGTGATTCACCACATGAAATATCATTTGAAACACAAAATTTAAGGCACACTCTTTGTTCAACAATATTTTCCATTGTAAAAATCGCCGAGGACTCAAAACTATGACCAACAAAAAGTGTAGTTTAAAACAAATTAAATAACAGATCCCGCTCAAATTTTGCGCGCTAAATCAGTACAGAGCTACCAACATGCAGTAAAAAAATTAGAACGACCTCTTTTACGCGGGTCTTTTTATTGACATATTCCCGATACTTTTTACACAGAGTAGTATATTCCTTTTACAAACATGCACAATTGCACAACATTTACAGTTTGATCACGCAACAACGTTAATAGTTAAAAAAATAACAAAAATAAAATTAAAAAAATAGGCATACACAATACAATAGAAATTGAGTTTTCTTATTAATTTGGTAGTTAGTTTACTTACTAATGATAAGCTCGCCTTTGTACACCTTTACTATGTATTTTTGTCCTGTTATTTTTCTGTATGCAATAAAGAAATTATGAAATTTACATACAGGCACATACATAGCTTCTGGCCCCACACTAGGATACCACTGTGTCATGGGAATCAGAAACAGCGACATCACAAACATCCAAGACCGTTTTTTTTTCATTATCCCTAGCCGGGAATCAAACAGGGACCTATCGCTGAGCCACAAACGCTGCGCCACAGTGGTTAGCGCTCGCTAGCTCTAGCTCTTCAGTCTGAGATAGTATGATTTATGCCCGCAAACTCGCATCTAGTAAGTGCCAATCTAGGACAGCAAACCAGTGCCTGTAGACAATGTTAAACGCTAAGGATAGCGAAACGAAATGATAACTTTTTATGTATGCGATTTGACATTTGGAATCGCTACGTGACGTCACCTTAGCGACGCCAAATGTCAAATGGCATACATAAAAAGTTATCGCTTCGTTTCGCTAGCGTTAGCGTTTAACTTTGTCTACAGGCAGAGTTGCGTTCGTTTATTCACACCCGGTGTAGGGTATGTACACGTGATGTACACGGTGTTAAAACACTGCATAAAGAACGCTGTTTAGAGTGAATAAACGAACGGCCGGTGTGATATCTGGTGTCAACACCGTACACCGGGTGTGAATAAACGAACGCAACTCTGGATAGCAAGCCAGAATAGGTCATAGGTTGCTATCCTACTTAAAAATGCCTTGCATTTTACAAAAACTAGCGCGCTTAATTATGAATCTTATTACGCCGTCAACTCAAGTTTACCGGACACTCACTGCTGATCTCGGGAAGCGTCAGATTGACAGTTAAGCTGAACTTTACTTGAGCATCGTGCGCGTGTAATCGTTGCATGCATTCGTTCTCAAATGAAGTACGACTGTAGTCCCAATTATGTGCATCTGTGTGTGACGGTAACGTTTTGTCTCGTGGCAGGTGAAAGACTACAACGGCGAGAGGACGCTGGCTGCCATGACCAAGTTCGTCGAGAGCGGCGGCGAGGGCGCTGACCCAGTGCCCAGTGTGGTGAGAACACTTGATACTATACGAAGATGCTCCTAAAGCACCACCCATACGAGAGAGTGAAGGGAGAGCACGCGCTTTACATGCCTCTGTCCCCTTCCCTGCATGGTGCGGGTGGGTGGGACTTAGTCGACAGGACCTCAATGGTTGCAGGGCGGTATAGAGAAGAGGCCTTTGCCCAGCAGTGGGTTGATGTGGGCTGAGTATGCTGATCATATGATATACGCTGGGGGAAAAGAGGTATACTAGGCTAACCTGCCTGACGATCCTAGCGTCCTCTGATGGGTTTTGGCAACGAGATATGGGACTTGGACATAAAATACGACATGACTCAAAACAGTCGTGTTATAGTCATAGTTAGTCAGTCACTCAAATCAGACTGCAGATTACGGATTGCACAAGACAAGTCGTGTTTGCTTTTGTGCCCGTATTGAAGTTGTGGACCGAAACGAGTGAGTTCGTACAGACATGCGAATTGTTGTACTCAATTTATTCAATTCAAAACCACTGTCAGCAATAGAAATGCATAGTGAGAGTGGAGCAAAATATAAAGTGTTTGTTTGTATCGTTTCAGAGCGAATACGACGAGGAGGACGAGGTGCCAGCCAGGGACGAGTTATAAGCACCTAGTTGTAAACTACACTCTATGAGACTTCCATAGCATAGAACTGTATAGATTTATATTTACTTTTATTGGTACTTTGAAACCCGTCTCAGCACAGCATTTGCTAGAATAAGTGAAACTTTTGTTTCGGCCCCCTATTGCGTTGAGGTTGTACTTGAGTTTGTTATTTTTATACGCAAAATTTTAACCGTTCGAGTTGCAGTTTTTAACGAAATTAATGAAATACTCGTACATGTTTCTCGGTGTCGACTGTCGAAGTTAGGATCTCCATTGCAACGGTCGTGTGACTGCTAGCGGCTCTAATGGACTAGAAGCATTATTTATTTAGTTTCTCAGCAGCAGTGACTTAGGTTATGATGGTCGCAGTATTTATAATTTCTGTATCATGTCATGATAGATCTAGCTAACGCATTCCGGTTTCCAGTATGTTTAGTTCAGTACAAGTCGGTTTACACATCGAACAATATTCTTCTAAGAGAGTGAGACGTGTAGATTATTTTCATCACAAGGTGGTAATTAGTTAATTACACAGATTAATTTTAAACCGTGTGATCTATTTTTGTACTGTTTTATGTTTGTTTTTAAGTCGTTGAATATTCGTTCAGTGGTGCTTCACAATCAATTTCAAACTTAAAATGTAATTTACATATTAGAGGACATTTTGAAATGTATTTGAAAATTATTCTGTTTATGAATGTACATAATATCCACACATTGTTATCGCCAAATTATGTCTGTGTATCAATTGTGGATACAGAAATTAATAAATAAATTTTTAAAAATTACTTCTTTTTAATTTTTAATCCCGAATGGCCCATTTAGTTTACCAGAATGCACGCCACGCAGCACAGATTTTGCTAACTTAGAGTAAGACTTTCCGTGGCGGAACTATCGATTCTAATCAATTTTATGGATCTTTTGAACTGACTTCCCAGTAGTTCCGTGTATTTATTTACCATACATTCCTTTGAAATAAACGGCGTCATATGGTAAATGTTTTATTAAATACAATGATTACAACAAAAATAACTATTAAATACTTAACAAAGAGTTGTTCTGTCAAGAATTATCACATGACAAAAATAAGGACATCATAAGTAGGTAGGTAATGTATAAAACAATGGAATGGTTACATAAATGAGTGTTACTTTAAATTAGCAAATGTATAACTTTGGTGCATGTAGTTACAATTAAATCCATTTCATACTTTACACATTTTTCTTGACCCCGAATTCCATTCGACTTTCGATTCTCTTTCATTACGTATAGATTAGGTTAATTTGTCAGTAGGCGACGACCTATCTTGTCTACACTTACAGCATTACCGCTGTATCCTTGCACATGACCATATCCGTACATCTACAATACAATGCCAAGTTTGCGACGAGGCAGCCTTGTTATATTATAATATACTTACCCTAATCTATTTCCGAGACATGTTCATAAAAATATGAAGTTTAAACACATTCTAACAAAACTCTTTTATACATGATACCTAAATAAAAATTGTGTCTGGAAACTCACGTGTAGATGTAACACTAGATATTCAAAACCGTAAGACAGAATATATTTTTTACAATATCACATCAAACACATTAAATGCTTACTTTCTTCAATACTATAAAATCGTTAATATGAATAACTTTATAAGCATGAGAAATACATTACATAAATGGTAGGTACATAGACAAATTCTGTATCTATACCGCGGTATATAGAAGCTATTCAATATATTAGTCACTCTACTTAGTCGAAACTTAGCTTAATTTAAATGATTCTTAGACCAGTGTGAATGAAACCCAACTCATATTGTGACTTGGACTAAATTAGTAAGAATATTTTACACACTGACATTTATCAACAGAGTAAGAAATCTGCAACACATAACATACATATAGTCTGTTCCCCGCCATCTCTTTTACACCAAACCATTAGATTGGGAGTTTTTGGTGAAGTATTTCATGTTAGTTTAAATTAATTTTCAATTTATAGAACTTGAATAAATGTAAATTTCACAGTAGTATTTTTGTAAAGATTATTTTACACATTAGTTCATGAGATAAGGCTACAGGATTAAATTATATTTCAAATAATACAATTTTCGTAATCTAGGTAATCAGAAATATTACGAAAATGTTGGTAACTAATATACTATTTCAATATATATTTTTTAAATCGAGGCACCAAATGGCTTTCACGATTAGTTTATTATGGTCAGATAATGTCTTGATTTTATAAATGTGTACCTGGCGACCAGTAAAAAACCTTGGATCCGCGCAAAAATAAGCAGTTTTTGTAGCACTGCAGAAAGGCTGAGACAGCGAGTATTTAGCCAATTACACCTGAAATGCATAGATTAAAATCGTTTTCACAAAAGCCAACACTTATAAAACATAAATTATATTACACATGGAAAGAGCCTGTCTACCACAACTACCCTATTCGGACCATGATTTAATCCATGTACCATCGTGACCTTTTCCCTCGAACAGGCCAAAGTTGTAACACCATTCGGACCGCACCCCCGGAGATTTCTTGTCATGACAGTCTTGCATCAGAGCGCGAACATGGAGTCTTGGTCTTCCTTCTTGATGTGCCGGCGCGGGGTCTGCTGCGCGGAGTCTTGAGCTCTGTTGTCAGCGACGCTGGGCAGGTTGTCGGCTGCGGCGGCGCGCTCCGCTAGGAACCTATCGAAGTCGCTGCTGGTGACGCTCTCCTGGGCGCCGTTGGCCTCCGAGGCGGCCTGGGGAATGCAGGTGTGATTGTGAAGTACCAGCACATTTTGATTTAACTCGGCTATCGGCGTATCGGTATCACGATTTTTGTGTCACACGAATGAGTGATTCGTGTGACGTTGTTACGCACGCTGCAAATAGCGTTGCAAGCTTTTCGAATCTGCTACGAACGTTGTTACGCACGCTGCAAATAGCGTTGCAAGCTTTTCGAATCTGCTACGAACGTTGTTACGCACGCTGCAAATAGCGTTGCAAGCTTTTCGAATCTGCTACGAACGTTGTTACGCACGCTGCAAATAGCGTTGCAAGCTTTTTGAATCTGCTACGAACGTTGTTACGCACGCTGCAAATAGCGTTGCAAGTGTTACGAATCTTCTACGAGGGTCGATTTCACGAATTTTTATGTCACACGAATGAGAATAATTGACCTGGAATCGACCCGATACACTGATGTGTGAAAATGCTTTTTAAATGTCTGCTGTTGTTACGACAGAGTATTTTATTTTAAATTAAATACTACAGCGCCTATTCTAAAGTATTCGCTGTAACGATCGCAGCAGCATTTATGCAGTAATCAAATATTTTATAGTGTATATCCTGAAATTATACAAGGTGTAAATAAATGAATTAATGCAAAATGAGAAACTAATTTGTTAGGGACATCATTCTGAGCAATTTTAATTATGTAACCGATTAGATCAGAGCAACTTTATTTTTCACTTCTCCGTACAAATCAGCTGATTAACTCAGGCCAAACTTGTGACACAACTTAGATTGTTCGCGATACCATGAATGGGCATTGTCCTTTACTGTGAAAGTTGCTCAGAAAGATGTCCCTAACAAAGTAGTTTCTCATTTTGCGTTGATACATTTTTACACCTTGTATTGTAAGCTATTACGTGTCGAAGGAGACAGATTCAGTAACACATGCAAATAGCCATCTATTAGAACTACGAAGAAAGAAATTGTATAAATGTATTTTGCCTATATGAATAAACTTACTTACCTACTAAATAATAACAACAAATAAATGAGACAAAACACACCTTTTCCTGAGCGAGCCAGGCGGAGATCTCGTCCATCTCTCTCTGATCCATGCCGGTGGGCTGTTGAAAATATACAACTACAAAAACACAAACACTACAACACACAGAAATCATGCTGCCATGGAATTGCTGCCTTTTGAGGTTAAAAAGTTAAAAACTTTTCTAACTGCGGCATCTTTCATGCATTGCATACTACAACCACAGATAATATATTATCTACAACGGTATACGGTTACCTAGAACGCAACTATAACGACAAATTTTAAAAGGTAGATCATTATTTACGAAAATACTACTTGATATAAAAATATAATGGAATTTACTAACAATCAAATATGAAACACCAACTAAGAAGTGGAACTGTAGAATTTATCTTTTATGAAGCAACGGCGGCGCAATGAATACATAGTTGAAAGTTAACACTCTTAATCCATACACTTCAACTCAACTTGGCGCGCGACAATATGCGTGTGTACCCTGTACTGCATTCGTTAATTCAACTCAACTTGGCGCGCGACAATATGCGTGTGTACCCTGTACTGCCTTCGTTAATTCAACTCAACTTGGCGCGCGACAATATGCGTGTGTACCCTGTACTGTCTTCGTTAATTCAACTCAACTTGGCGCGCGACAATATGCGTGTGTACCCTGTACTGCCTTCGTTAATTCAACTCAACTTGGCGCGCGACTATATGCGTGTGTACTCTGTACTGCATTCGTTAATTCAACTCAACTTGGCGCGCGGCAATATGCGTGTGTACCCTGTACTGCCTTCGTTAATTCAACTCAACTTGGCGCGCGGCAATATGCGTGTGTACCCTGTACTGCCTTCGTTAATTCAACTCAACTTGGCGCGCGGCAATATGCGTGTGTACCCTGTACTGCCTTCGTTAATTCAACTCAACTTGGCGCGCGGCAATATGCGTGTGTACCCTGTACTGCCTTCGTTAATTCAACTCAACTTGGCGCGCGGCAATTTGCGTGTGTACCCTGTACTGCCTTCGTTAATTCAACTCAACTTGGCGCGCGACAATATGCGTGTGTACCCTGTACTGCCTTCGTTAATTCAACTCAACTTGGCGCGCGACAATATGCGTGTGTACCCTGTACTGCCTTCGTTAATTCAACTCAACTTGGCGCGCGGCAATATGCGTGTGTACCCTGTACTGCCTTCGTTAATTCAACTCAACTTGGCGCGCGACAATATGCGTGTGTACCCTGTACTGCCTTCGTTAATTCAACTCAACTTGGCGCGCGACAATATGCGTGTGTACCCTGTACTGCCTTCGTTAATTCAACTCAACTTGGCGCGCGACAATATGCGTGTGTACTCTGTACTGCATTCGTTAATTCAACTCAACTTGGCGCGCGGCAATATGCGTGTGTACCCTGTACTGCCTTCGTTAATTCAACTCAACTTGGCGCGCGGCAATATGCGTGTGTACCCTGTACTGCCTTCGTTAATTCAACTCAACTTGGCGCGCGGCAATATGCGTGTGTACCCTGTACTGCCTTCGTTAATTCAACTCAACTTGGCGCGCGGCAATATGCGTGTGTACCCTGTACTGCCTTCGTTAATTCAACTCAACTTGGCGCGCGGCAATTTGCGTGTGTACCCTGTACTGCCTTCGTTAATTCAACTCAACTTGGCGCGCGACAATATGCGTGTGTACCCTGTACTGCCTTCGTTAATTCAACTCAACTTGGCGCGCGACAATATGCGTGTGTACCCTGTACTGCCTTCGTTAATTCAACTCAACTTGGCGCGCGGCAATATGCGTGTGTACCCTGTACTGCCTTCGTTAATTCAACTCAACTTGGCGCGCGACAATATGCGTGTGTACCCTGTACTGCCTTCGTTAATTCAACTCAACTTGGCGCGCGACAATATGCGTGTGTACCCTGTACTGCCTTCGTTAATTCAACTCAACTTGGCGCGCGGCAATATGCGTGTGTACCCTGTACTGCCTTCGTTAATTCAACTCAACTTGGCGCGCGACAATATGCGTGTGTACCCTGTACTGCCTTCGTTAATTCAACTCAACTTGGCGCGCGGCAATATGCGTGTGTACCCTGTACTGCCTTCGTTAATTCAACTCAACTTGGCGCGCGGCAATATGCGTGTGTACCCTGTACTGCATCGGCCTCTCGAGTTTACGAATGGATAAACATAAACATTTACATACAGGGACATACATTGCTTCTGGCCCCACACTAGGATACCGTGGCGTGGGAACCAGAAACAGCGACATCACAAACATGTAAACATCCAAGACCTGGGGTATGTTTTTTATTCGAACCCGGGACCTGTCGCATGGCAGATGCGCAACCGCTGCGCCAGAGGTCGTGAAATGGTCTATCTATATCTTTGAAACTGTGAAACTTCACAATAGCCGGATAACGGGCGGTAAACAACTGTTGTCGATGGCTTGTCAATGGCATACCAATGGCTGTCCGGAGGTGGCGCGCTGGCTGGCCGCTGACGCGAGGCTGGCGCTCGTCTGCTCCTCCAAGTTATCGGCATAACTGCTGCCACTGCAATACAGACTGTACTTGAGATACATATACTAAACTATAATAATTTCTGTTTCGGTTTCGACATATCAAATCCGCCATTTTCACGCGCTTGAGATCGCTCTCAGAGCTAAGAACTATTTATACGGGCCTAGATCTCAGCTGTAGCTGTGTGTGTGCGGTCTCTCTCTCTGTTTTGTTCGAAGTGAACCTGGCGTGGTATAGGTACATTACCCAGTCTTGCTGCTCTCGTAGGTGAGGTTGCGCGACTGTGCGAACATGTCGAACTCGTCCTTCGAGCCGCCCGGCGACTTCTCGCTCTTGGGGTCCTTCACCGCTGGAATGAGAAGAGAGACGTGTTGATAGATAAATAAATAAAAATCATTTATTGAACAGTAAAAAAGTATAAACAGTAGTTTGACCCTGGTCCCCACACTAGGATACCCTGTGTTTTGGGAATCTGTTTCTTCCGTTTAGGGCAAAAGTTATTAAATAGTACACGTTATCAACTATTAACAAAAAAAGAAAGAAAAAAAGTAATTACTATGTGTAGTTATAAAATATCTTACATCGATCTCAGATTGACGTTATATCGACTATTATCCAACTGTGATGTTATACGGTATAGCCTAATAAATTAAACAGTCATCAAATTAAATTACAATCCTATCTATATATATAAAAATGAATTGCTGTTCGTTAGTCTCACTAAAACTCGAGAACGGCTGAACGGATTTATCTTATCTTAGTCTTGAAATGTTCGTGGAGGTCCAGGGAAGGTTTAAAAGGCGAGAAAAAATCGAATAATTTCCGGGAAAACCCTAAAAACAGCCCTTTTCTATTTCCCATACAAACGTTTTCTAGAGTCAATCGTTTTCTAGAGTCAATTTGAACTTTATTGCTATTCAATAAAGTTCATATTATTCATCGATATATACTATTGAAGTCTGTGATATTATTTAATATGTTTTGTTTTGAAATTAATTTATACAAAAGTTTAGGTCTTTTATTTATCGATTGAGGCAGTACGAAGTCTGCCGGGTCAGCTAGTTACCTATATTTATTCCAAAACCCAAGTTCAATACAGCAACCCAACCTAACCTACTCATAAAACGCAAAACACTGCACAGTACCCACCTACCCTCCGTTTCGCCCGTCTCAGTTGTAAACTTGTACTCGTCATGTTGCTATGCATGGCAGAGTAAGTAGGCACAATGGAGTGTCGTCCGTCGGTCATTCCGTGTGCGTGAATGTAGCAGTGCAATTTGGTAGTATAGTCGAGGGAGTTATCTCAGAGTGCACAAGAACAACTCTGTACACTTCTGTCTTGCTTCTGTTGCCATTTGTTTATTTTCCTCTTGCAGGATCTTTTGGATAGCTGGACAATATTTAATAATTTGTTAAGTTTGCTGTACAAGAAGGGACCCATATATTCAAAGCGTCTATATGTCATATAAGGCTTGTGGCCTGTCAAGTCAAAATAGATACTTTTTATGAACTGTCAAAACGGAAATTTTGTTCCTGAGTTCTATGAAATAACAACAGTAAAAGTGCCATCAAATGCTGTCTTTTTTTGCACAAAATGGACTTTATAAATCTGCTGGAAATATAGAATTCTGAGAATGTCAAGCCATTTTGTACATAATGCTTCAACTTTAAAGTTGTTCCTAGATTTATTGGATTACCTTGGCCACAAGCCTATTAGATACTGACCTGGAAACTTAACAGTGAACTGAAGGGTGTTGCTGGGTATTGCCATATTTGGGAATTTCGTCCGTGCATAGAATGGCGTTGCAAAGATGGCGGTCGCAGTTCTGAATTCTGACATTTCACGGATATCCTGATACACGGTCAGTACACGGAATTCTAAATTAAAAACCTGACTTTAGCCACAGAATAAATAATTACTACGTACAGAAGGTTCACCGTCGATATAATGATCTCACTGTTATTAAATTAAAATTCTATTTTAACTAAGATAGGTACCTAATATTTATCAAACACAAATGTTAGATGTAAGTTAGCTTTTAAGACATTGTAGTGCCCTTACAGGGTTCATTGTTGGATATAATTTTGTAAAAGTGTACCACAATGACGCAATAAATATATGAGTATGAGTATGAGAACATATAAGGTATTATCCTATAGGTTTTAAGTCCGTTACGAGTACTCCAATAATCACGTTCAAATGTTAAGTTATAGTACGTACACACGCCTTTGACAAGCAACTATAGTGTTGTTGCGATAGCGAAAATCTGTTCACTATCTGTAAATTATTACAAAAGCCTAAATTGCTGTATTTCATGATACGGTAGTAAAAACCCTTCCGTATACCGTATAATCTGAAAAAAAAAAAGTGGATTGCCGTATATTAAGGCAATTGCCGTATCAATAACAACACTGAAACCATGTGACACAGACCGACTGGCGCGTATAGCCGGTCGTAGATACCTACTCAGCGAAGTGAAACCCCCCTGCTTTTAGCGAGGGCTTCAAACAGGTTCGCTCGAGATGGTAATAATTGTTTTACCATCTATGTATTACTCGTTATAATTTTATTTATACTAGCGTGAAGCTGTAAGCTGACCGGAAAATATCCTCACGCCATTTCCCCACAGTTAGGGTATTTCTTAGCTATCTAGAGATTGTTTAAGAGGTCGGCCTCTTAACAGGGGATCCCTAAGTAGCCTATCTGACCATTACACTTAGGTCAGACCGCCTAGGTGGCACCTGAAAGGAAATAAAGAGTCCCCCAAACAGAGACTATATATCCAATTGACTGGGCCTGCGGGGGAATGCGGCTCGCCAAACATTAGTTGTATGCAACGTAAGTATGATGACGGGCCGCTATTGCTTTAGTAACAGTTTTCAGCTGCCTCCGCAGCAGCTGACCAATCACAGCTCTCTAAGTTACCTCGTGCCCCGCCGTAAATTGGTGAGTTGTGTTTCAAAGGAAAATGTATCTATGCGCTCTCCACTGGATAAGTGCTTCCTGGCCCCAAAGGATTGGGGATGCTGAGGGGAAAATCGGCCATGCGACTACTCACAAAGTTTGGCGATATCCGGCGCATCATCACTGAGGTCTATGAGAGCGTCGTCGCCCGCGCGCGCCGCTGGCGGTATGCCCATCGCCGCGCCCAGCACTGCCGAGGGGGGCAGGCTGCCGCCGGTGACTGCCGACCTGAGTTAGAGGACTGTTAGAGTTTTTGCACACGGAGATCGTATAGATTTTAGCATCGTGACATTGTGATTCAAGGTTTCAGAAGCTGCCGTGTGTAATAGCGCTGCCACACTCAGCACCTCGTCCTGCTACCCGTGCTGCTACTCGTCCTCGAGCGAGTACTCGCGCGAGTAGCGTGGCCCCGCATCTCTACTTCGCGAATATTTCGTAAATAATCGCATAGCTCCGCACTAGGTTTCTATACCCTATTTATTCCAATATAACACGAAACTTGACAACTAACCTAAAACTTCCTAAAATCCACTTTTTAAACACTAGGGATGAGATACCAAAACACTTGGACAGAATCGAATTTATTTATTTAGTTGAACTAACAGAAGAGTTGTCATCGCCATCACTGTTATCTATCAGCACTTAAAGATATTATTATTGGGATTTTATGAAGTTTTAGGTTAGCTGTCAAGTTGCCTGTTATAGGGTATAGGGTACACCACGGAGCTAGTGAAACACTAGCTAGACCACGGAGCTAGTGAAACTCTAGAACACGGAGCTAGTGAAACACTGGACCACGGAGCTCGTAACACCACTACACCACCTAGCCCGTGAAAAGACTGACCTGTTGCTAATGAACCTGGCGTGGCGCAGCAGCAGGTTGTTTAGCTGATCGTTGGCCTGCAGCAGCTCGCTCGTCAGCGGCGCGTCGCCCGCCAGCCGCGCCACCAGCTCCGCCACTCGAGCCTGCATGCCGCGGAGCGTCTCTGCCAGCTCCTGGCACAACAACACAAAACGTTAATATAATGCCCAAAAACATCCATGATTCAAGGCCCAGATTCAGCGTAGTGTAATAAGAGTTTAACTTGCAGACAACGGACTAAGCAGTCAGATTTATTTATACAGCGTTTCGCCTCGTCCATAGTGAATGCGCGGTGACGTGCGGGCGGCGGCTAGGCCGCACCTTAGCCACACCTGCCTTGTCACTTCAGTCACAGATTACTAAATAGTTACTACGTAACAGATACTTCACTCAGTGGGTAATTTCCAATACCTACTGCTATAATAGCCTACTCCGTCGCGTCAGCAACCGCTGCATGCTAAAATGTGCCTAAATGCTCAAGCGTACAGTTGTGATCGCCTCGCACCGCGCGATCTCACACTAATCGCAGGGCTGGCAGACATCGCAGATACTCGTACGATACGAACACAGTTCAAAACGTGCGTGCGCTTGGCTTGCGACAACCATACTGACGTTGGGCGCCGGGCCATAGCCGGGCAGACCGAGAGCTCGGGCGGGCGGTAGGTAATTATAGCGCGCGAGTACATTCAGTGACGGAGGCCTGCTTCAGTGTGGACCACTTCAGTATGGACGCAAGCGGCGGTTTCATTATGTTCGATATTTCACGCCCGCCTTTGCCATCGCGCAAGTCCCCCACTCTGGACGTGGCCTATGTGTGAGGGAAGAAACAAACCATAAATATCTGAAATCTGAAATAAACCATGATACATTCTTACGCGATGTAGGATCTACCCAAAACTAAATTCTCGACAGTATCGCCATCTGTCGGCCGCCGCCACACTGCGCGTCTCCCCGCACAGAGGTCGCTACTCACGTTCAGCAGGTCGATGTCGCTCTGGTGGTGCTGCGCCGGTGGCTGCGTCATCAGCTCGCTTAGCATGTCGTTCAAGACGGCCATGTTGCCCTCCACCGCGACTGTGGCGCCACCTGTCAGCCACCGCCGCACTGCGCGTCTCCCCGCACGGAGGTCGCTACTCACGTTCAGCAGGTCGATGTCGCTCTGGTGGCGCTGCGCCGGCGGCTGCGTCGTCAGCTCGCTTAGCATGTCGTTCATGACGGCCATGTTGCCCTCCACCGCGACTGTGGCGCCATCTGTCAGCCGCCGCCGCACTGCGCGCCTCCCCGCACAGAGGTCGCTACTCACGTTCAGCAAGTCGATGTCGCTCTGGTGGTGCTGCGCCGGCGGCTGCGTCGTCAGCTCGCTCAGCATGTCGTTCATGACGACCATGTTGCCCTCGACCACGGCGAGGTCGGCGCGCAGCTTGCTGCTCTGCGACTGCGAGAGCGCCACCTGCAATTGATCCTATTCGATGAACTACACCGCGACAATAATGAATTTCCATATAATTTTGCCGGCTCCTTACAAGTAGCGCGGCAAAGAAGGTTGTCATAATAATTAACACAATACACATCTAAAAATCATACTGATACAGGGACGTAGAGCTTAGAATTAGTAACTCTTAGTAATACAAAGATGGCGTTAGGAGTAATTAATTAATTATAATTAAAAAATAACACCATAGTTTCAGTCAACAAACTTCTAGGTGGCGCTAATTTT
>OY735265.1:7949694-8173496 GCA_963457715.1 Argyresthia albistria
AGGCAAGCATAACACATTGCTTACTGCTGGCCTCTATTCGATACCCGTCTCGTACAGGGGAACCAAAAAAAAAAAGCGGCCAAGTGCGAGTCGGACTCGCGCACGAAGGGTTCCGTACCATTATCTATAAAAAAAACCGCAAAAAAAAAAACACGTTAGTTGTATCGGAGCCCCCCTTAATATTAAATTTCTTTTGTTTTTTAGTATTTGTTGTTATAGCGGCAACAGAAATACATCATCTGTGAAAATTTCATTTGTCTAGCTACCACGGTTCATGAGATACAGCCTGGTGACAGACAGACAGACGGACAGCGAAGTCTCAGTAATAGGGTCCCGTTTGGCACCCTTCGGGTACGGAACCCTAAAAAGCGAGTCACAAATAGATAAACATCCAAGAACTGTTTTTGAACCGATAAGTATAAGTAGGTATATCTATTTATAAGAAAATTACATTCGTACTAATAGGTCTTCGGGCCCCACAAGACCCGATCGACCGACTTCCGACTTGATCTTGTTAATTTATCAAGGTTAAGTTTATAAGTCTCATACGTGCACAGGTCAAGCTAAATGAGACAATGCTTCCAGGATATACACCGTTACTTTTAATTAAGTCCTATTTCGGACAATACTGGTAATTATACTCTGGTCTGATGACGGGCAGACAGAATGAGGCGAAGGTCACTTTACTACATATTGAACTTCTCCTAATACATATTGTACGAAGGTACCTGTAGGCAAACATTGCGTGATAAGACGAAGCAATCTTGATTACCTATATATCCCTCGTGGAAGTCAGGTTAGATTTAGAAAAAGAAAGTTAAGAGACCGGTGACCGCGTGAATTTCCCATACAACGTGTTACGTGATACAAAAATTATTTCATTTTGAGAAATAGTTTAACGTATTTAGACTGTTAATCGGATTTATACACTGTTTACGCAGGTTCCTAGTCTGTACTCTGTATACCAGGGTTCCTCTTCAACCAATTTAAAAATATTTTTAAGTAATTTGAATAAGAACCTTGGTATACGAACAGGAACCTGCGTAAACACTGTATTAATCCGATTAACAGTCTAAATGCTTTGAACTAGTTCTCAAATTCTAATCATTTTTGTATTACTTTATATGGGAAATTCACGCAGTCACCGGTCTCTTATAGGACATTTTCATATCTTATTCTGCCAGTATGTCTGCCACCCGGCATCCCTTTATCAGCCAGCACTCAGCCAGCGCTATGCAGCTCAATCCCGCAATCAATTTTACAAATAAACGTATCCAGAATTGTGACGTCATTTTACTAAAATTAAAAGATGCAATTGTCATATTCAGGCTACCTACATATATTTTGTTTACGTACCTAATACAAGTACTTATAACTTAATTGAGCAGGCATACAAACAGGGGCACTCTGTTATTATGTCAATTAGAGTATTCATAAGTCATATGTTACATTCGTCTTGTTATTAAACTGACGTGTTGTTGAAGTATAGCTCTTATTTACCTGCAATTCGGGTTGAGTACTGAACGCGTCCGCCCAGCATTGGATCAGGCTAAGCACTTTTTCTTGAACCACTGTCGGTGGATCATTCTTTGGACCAATTAGTTTTACCTAAAACAAAAATAAAACAACGTCAGAATCGTAAATTCTTCAACAACAAGCTTAATGGACAAACTTGTTTTTGAGTGGTTTTTACACCTGTTTTTACATTTAATTCCGATGGGGTTTAGAATCTTTCATTAAAATACTTTTGGAATAGACTGTAATCTTTTAATGTGAATAAACCACCTAGCGCATTCTTACGATGACGCGTTGGCACGTGACTCGCACGGTGGCCAACACAGTCTCGACTCTACGTGCGCGTAATTATGGTACATTTCTTCTCGTCTTGAGCAGCAGGTATTATTGAGATTTTGTAGGCTAGAGTAGGTATTTTTGCTTTTGTATGGGAGTGATGCATCTGTTACGTAGTAACTACATATTTATTAATCTGTGGTTCGGCGCGTTCGGCTCCTGCGGCGCATCTAAGGTGCGCGTCCACCAAGTCGTTAAGTGCATCCCTTCATTTCTATTTTCTAACTTGGCTGTAGTGCAAAACTGTCCGGTTGCAAGTTGTAGGTTTCAATTCCCCTTTCAAAATTTAAGAATGCAGGCTTCGATCATAATCGATGATTGTAGGTTACAGTTAGCTAAAACCTCGTCACAAGACGAAAAACATCAATTAAATACAAATGGTACCATGAAAATTAAATTAATATTATCAATCTAAGAGAGGCTTTCAAACCTCTGTTCGTTACACAGTCACATCATTGTGTCACAAAAGCATTAAGATTTGTTTGACATTGGCTTTATCTGATAAAACCTTATATGACTCAAACTGTGCACAATGACTTGACTGATAACATTTTTTTCATAAATATGCCATTGTGATAAACAAACCGTTAAGTAATTTGATAAACTGAAGTTTAACTAACTAGTCTAACTAACTTTTAACACTATACTTATCTCTTCTGTGACTATACTCTACTTTAGAGTATAACTATACTCCATTCCATATAACATTGGATTTTTTTAACTTTTCTTCTTCATATTTCCAATTCATATATGTATATGGAATTCAATATAATTCATTCATGGAGTTTTAAAATGAAAAAAAAAACGCTACAACCCAAACGGCTCCATGGATATTAACAAATGAGGTGTCGTCGGATTCGTAAAGACCATGAGAGTGAAACAGACTTTGTTTGTTTTCCTGTTCTCCTCTACAGGGCGCATTTCTCAACCGATTCGCGTGAAATATTGTGAGTAGGTTAAACAATTAAATTTTTTTTTTTTTCGAACCAGTTTTTGGATTTTTTTCAAGATGGCGGAGATATGGGATTTTAAAATGTAAAAAAATCGCTACAACCCAAACGGCTCCATGGATATTAACAAATGAGGTGTCGTAAAGACCATGAGAGTCAAACAGACTATATAATTTTAGTAAAAAGTCAATAGGTTGTATTTTAGATCGCAAAATGTAGTTGTGTGTCTACACAACTATATTTTGCGAGGTCTACAGCTCACAGAGCCACTAGTTATTTATCATTGCATCAATTATCATTATTATTATTATATAAGATGCACAAGCAGCTTAAAGCGCGTTGTCTGTGTAAATGAGCCTTACCACCCACACTGCTATGACTGAATTCTTTATAGGATTGGAGATATGAAGAAGAAAGTTTTTTTTTCAATGTTATATGGAATGGAGTATAAGTAAATATTAATAAATGCCCAATATTATTATTAAATTGTGGACATGTGAAATTAATTTACTAAAATAGGTATTTAAAACATGTCAAAGTTAATAACATCATGCTGAACTGGCTCAAGGCTATGCTCAAGACTCACTTGACAACATAACATGCTAATAAATACACCTACATGAGTCACACAGTCTCTGAGTAAACACAAACAGGTCACTATAAGTATATCAAATGTGTATGTATATATAATTCAGTGGAACAGGGCTGTCATTAAAATATATGTAGGTAATAATTTAACCTTTTGATTTTCATGGGGCTTAATTGAGAGATATCACCTAGATTATTGAAGAATTAAGGTAAATATTATAACTAGGCCTGTGCCACCCCATATGGGAATAGGTGTGATGCTATATTATCATTTTTATTCTCAATGATTTTATTTCAGCAAATAGTTGAAGTCTGTTTATCCCTGAAATTCAAATGGTTAAATCAGACATGTGGCAGCCCTGGCTAAATGGTATGTATTGTGTAACCTGATAGTAGACACAACAGTAGGTAATAGCTGCCAATTGATGTCTATGCAGTGGACTCATTTAAAATAGTCAATGTATGCATACTTCCATCTACAATCTATACAGGTTCTATTCTATTAACGCATAGTCCTAGAGCCCAATTCTTATTAATTATAATACATTGAATGTTTACATCAAATTAAAGATATAAATTATTAATTTATTCCTTCATTATTCATTTTCATCATCCATTTTCAAAACAACCCACCCGGGTTGAGTTATAAAATCATGATTAGTGTCCAAATAATAATAATAAAAATATTTACCTTTCAAATAGCCATAACACTGAAATAGTTCATGTACAGTACAGTCAGCAGCACAAATAGTTGGCGGCCTACATACTAATTTAGATCCATCATCCATTTTGTTGCAGAACATACTTTTAGCTGATAAATAATCCTCTTAACTTTTGAAAAATAATTTAATTTGAATAAAGTTCTTTGGCACAGAGTTGTCTTGGACTTGGATGAGAATCTTGGAGATGGCGGATGTAAAAGTAATATGGTTCGGGTGTAGGCTTCTGCCCCTTACCATAAATATAACTCACCAGTTCTCCTATAAATTCCTTAGAGCAAGCGAGCACATGGAACGGTTTCCCGCAGTTTTTCACACATGTTTCAAGCACTGTAAGTGTGTACATGACAATGGTATAGTTTTTTCCAGCACTAGTAGTCAGCCGCTTTCTTATTGCCTTTATGGCGTCCTTTGGCCCATCGGCGGTGCTGCTTATGATGTCACAGATCTCCATGTTGAGAGCCCAGTTCTCTGAAGGCAGTGCGCCATCCGTGGCTTGTTCTAAAAAACAATGACAATAACTTGGCTGAACACAAAGATTTCGTTTTAACGGCTAAATTTGGAAGTGCCAACGAATGGTATAGTTAAGAGTTTACGGAAATTTATATTATTGTTTAGGAAGGGCTCAAATTAGAGCCACAACAAAGCGGTATTGGTAAATCTTGCATAAATAATGCGCAACAAAAAGAAAGTAAAAGTAATGGAAAACAACTCTTCTAATCCATTTAGAGGCTATATACACACCAATTTTTTGACCCACAACTGTGGAAAATGGGTTTCCAACCCCGAAAAACGACATCGCTATTGAATCTTTCGAGTATTTTTATCAATATGATTTCACGAATTTCACTTCTTTGCAACGCAAGATGTCAAAACACAAGTAAGTTCAAAAGTTATAAAATGCACTGTCAACGCTATCATCATATTATTAACATAAACGATAATATTATAATTTTCAAATAATGCTAGCCTCCATCATTTGAACTGTTCATCAATTAAATAAATTAAAAAATCATAAGAAGAGTTGAGTTTTCTTAGTTTTTTCACACACAGTTCGATGCAAAATAAATGTTTGTTAGACAATACTTCTAGGTTCAGAACAGGCGTAGAAGTAATGCCGTTCGTAAACCTAACTAGGTATATTTCTTTTATCTTTGAAGCAAAAATTGATATGGATATGTATTGACGCAGTACGCAGATGGACAGAAAAATAGAATCTTCTAAAGGATTTCGTGTTTCATTTGTACGTTTTGTCTGTAATTGTCATAGAAATAAATAGATTGTTTTTACGAAACATAGTTTTAGTTAATTTCTTATTTTTGTTAGGGCTACACAGTGTAATGCTTAGAACGTGACTTGATTACAAACAGACTGACTGGGCGGGGCGTCAGCGCCAGTTTGAGCGCTGATTACCTACCGCAGTTCCGCAGCTGATTTTACCGATTTTACGTTCCGACGTATTCGGCTGATATGAAACACCATAAGTGCCGAACTTATGGGCCAATTAGACTACGCTGTCGGCAGGGCCCTGTCTGACTCACTGTCTCTTTCTAGTCGTCCTATCATGAGTGAGACGTCTATACAAATCGTGCCCTGCCGACAGCGTAATGTAATAAGCACGTCATTACCTAGGAGTTACCTTACTTAGTTGCCGCTGATCTTACGCCCGACCGTAGTTACGCTATAACGCATAATGAGGCCTGACGGCTGTATCAAATAGTCAAAGATTAAATGATTCTAGGGGAAAATACATATTAAAAGAATTCAAAACACTAATTTCATATGATTTAAAATATTGAGATTAATATGATTTTCAATAAAACGAAAAATTAAAATAAGTACTACATTCGGCCATTTTGATCGAAACAGGCATGACGCTGCATGACGTCATGATTATGTAAACATCGCTGCGTTTTGTTATGATTTATGCTGATTACTCATTTAGACATTGACATGTTTACCTATGCGTTGCGTGACATCAAAGCCGACAACGCCATGACACCTGAGAGCTTTTTTCGCGCACAATTACAAAATATTAGAAAAATGGCTTTAAACTTCGTCAAACTTTAGTTTATTTCCGAAATAAAGTTTTTCGTAAATAGTAAATGTGTACCCACATTAAGGAAGACTATTTCAAAATCTTTCGTGATGCCTATTCAAATAGCATTGTAGGCGTAATCATGCCGAACTTCGGTCGCGTAACTTCGGCATAGTGTGTTTTAGATTATTTCCAGGACGGTTTCCTTAAAAATCCAACAGACCGGACTCTGACCGTAAAAGTTTTCTTTCAGTACATAGAATGTCAAGATTCTGTGCTGATCGAAAGGAGTCTTGTTGCTCTATAGTTCTTCTTTGTTTATCGTTCTGGGGTTTATGGGTTTATTTGATATTTGATCCATACCTACTGCCAAAATTATCCGCTGCATAATTTTGACAGTTTGGAACAAACAAACCTCAGAACAAAAACCCTAGGAGGAAGAAGTAAAAAGAGAACCATAGAGCAGGCAGAGCAACAAGACCGCTTTCGATCGCCACAGATTATATCTATGTTAAAAATATTTTCACTTTCAGAGTCCTCTGTTGGATTTTGAAGGAAACCGTCCTGGAAATAATCTAAATTTTCCCAATGCCGTGTTGCTCTATAGTCTATGCCGTTTCCGAAGCGGGCTTTTTGAATGTTGTCTTGTCTGCCTGCAATGGCCTGCATCTTGTCTGCCTGCCACTGCCACCATGACAACGTGTTTGTTGTTGACAAGTGACAAAAGTTGTCAACAACAGAACAACAAACGTCCTTTATAAACAAAAAATAGCGAAATAAAGAAGACATTAGTTGAATTGATTAGCTAATTAGCGAAGATGGGGCCGCCAAAGAATCCGCCAAAAAACTTAAATGCTCTAATAATTCATCCTGATATTGAACCAGGCGTTATTGACAATGCTATGCTAACACGATGTATTTTAGAATACGGTACGTGTAAACACATAAGTTCCTATGAGGTCCTAGCCGCAGATCCTATCTACTGACTGAGTGATTGGGATAAACAGGCCAGCAGTCAGCACAGTCTGCAGGACTAATATCAAACCATACTTATTATATTAGACCTACAGAGCCTACGTATTTGTACGGTTACTGATTGTTTCGCTATCTCCAATCAAAAGTATCTAGGATCCTACAATAAATTTCATCCATGACAAAAACGTTTCTCGCTCTACAGGACCACCCGAGGAAGCTGGCAGACTGTTCTATGAGGAAGGAGTTCACCTCGACGAAGCTCCTATAGTGCGGCTTGAGTTCCAGAATATTATACGAATTGACCATCTGTGGATGCTCAAGTCTCTTACTAAACTTACTCTGGGTATGAGTTCATAATCAGGGGTACAAGTGGTAGCCCATAAATTCTCAAGGGAATTACTGGTAATTACTTATGAAAGCTGGGTGATTACCTGCAACAGTAATTCCCCAAAATTACTACAACCCATCTGATCTGAGGCCGATTTAGACGTAGGTATCCAGTTGCTGGCGCCAGTAGACGTTCGCATGACAGTGCTGACTGGCACTGCATTCGTAAAATGGATCGCTGGACTGGCACAAAAAGTTGTTTACATCATTACATGGTGCCAGCGCTCGCTCTGGCTAGATAATAATATGTCTAAATTGGCAAGGATGTGGCGACTTGCCGCCACTAGATAAATAATGTACCTATAACCCTCGTACAACCAGCTATAATCCTCACATTTGAAAACCGCATGAAAACCGCATCAAAATGAATTCTGACAATGCCAATAATTAGTTCCTAATTAGTGCCAAAATCGACATAATTAGTGCCTTAAGTTCCGAAGTAATAGGCATAAGTTTGTGAAGATTATAGCTAGACGTCTAGGTATCCTATAGCAAGTTTCAAGAGGATTATAGATCGTCGTCGTAGGTCCATGATAAATATTGGAACACAGACGCACACCAACACAACACAAGGCTCGCGCCCTTCTTGTATTGTGTTTGTTATGGTGCGTTCCCTGCACTGCACGCGTGCCCTCTGCCCTATCTTGTTTTATTAATTGTAAAGAATTATTTGCGCTGAATACTAATTACTGTCTTAGTACATACATTGGAGCTGTTTTATTTCTACACGCATCCCCTCAAAGTGGATACGGGCCCATCCGGTCAATATCCCAAAGGGGTAATGTGTGTGTTTCCGGTCAAGATGAGCTAGCATAGCAAATTCTCAGCGCTGCTATGTTCTCCGTAATATTTGTATCTTTTGATTTTCAGCACATAACTTGATCGAAAAGATTGAAAACCTCGAATTACTGACCGGCCTTAACGAATTGGACTTATCCTTCAACAAAATTGAGAAGATTGAGAATTTGGAAACCCTGGTTGATCTGGAAGTGTTGACGTTGTTTCACAATAAAATAAGAAAGTTGGAGAACTTGGATGCTCTAGAAAAATTGATGGTATTCAGTATTGGAGATAACTTGATAGAGGATTTTAAAGAGGTAGGTTAGGTACCTACCTATCCAGGCTGTAACGGGGTTGTTATATTTAGGGGGCATTAGGTTAGTTAAAGTAATAAAGAATGTATGTACTTATATGCTAAGAATTATCATTATGAAGAACTTCTGCTGCAATGAGATTCATTTGATCAGAAAAACTTTATATTAGCTTCTCCGTAAAAATCAGCAGACAGACGTAAAAAGTTGTGTGGATAATCGTTGGGAGGTGGTTAATCATACCCTTGAATGAATATTTATATATGTCATCTACAACACCATCATCAGCGTCCCTCCCTCCACCACTGTCTGAAAAATCAGTTTCACAATCGCCAACAGATGTCGTACATGCGTCGCTTCCGTTGCCTCCGCTCGGTCAGCTTCAAGGGGAATCCCTGCTGTGATGACCCCATGACCTTATTCTTCCTCAAGGCCGGCCTGCCCAGGGTCACCTACATTGACTACAAGTTAGTTAAGGAAGAGGAACGTGAGGAGGGGCGGGCATTGTTCAGGTGAAGATTTATAGATACTATGATTGATTATACCTACTTTTCCTACTTTCCTGTACGATAAATTTGTGAGTACCGTCAGCAACTCTACAAGCTGTAAGTGAATTAACGTAAAATGAGAAACTACTTTGTTATGGACATCATTTTGAGCAAATTTCATTATGAAACCGATTTAATCAGATCAACTTTATTTTTCACTTCCCATTACATTTTGGCCTGAGTGTTTTGTAATAAGAAATAAGAAAGGAGGATGCTCAAAAAAAGCCCAAGCCCGACAGAAACCAAATAGATATCAAAATGTTGTGTATCATTTTAGTAGGTAGGTACCTACATTATTTTATTTATCAAACAGACCCTGGACCTCATGCGGCACCGAAGTATTTTCAAGACGAATCAAATGATCCCAAACAACAAGATAGGGTTGTGCGTCGTTTGGTAGTAACTGAGTTCCCTTGGCCACCTTCTGGCTCCATCATCAGACCCTAGACCCCATGCGGGACCAAAGTACTCGTCGAGGCGAATCAAATGAGCCCAAACTCGATAGGATTGCGTCTTTTAGTAACAGAGTACCCTTGGCTACCTTCCGGTTCCATCATCAAACCCTGGAACTCATGCGGGACTAAAGTACTCGTCAAGAATAATCAAATGAGCCCAAACTCGATAGGGTTGCTTCGTTTGGTAACAGAGTTCCCTTAGCCACTTTCCATCTCCATCATCAGACCCTGGATCTCATGCGGGAAAAAAGAAAAAAAGTAGAAAAACATTATTTTTGCTTAATTCATTTCCACCTCGGCCGGGAATCGCACCCGGGACCTCTCGCGTCGTCGTAGGCAGAACCATAGAGTAACTTAAAGTAGTTGTAATGTATCGCGGGTATCCAATAAATCCTCAGTCTGTCATCCGCCACCGTTGTGTCATTACGTCCATACCATCCCAGTAGTTTTGCCCTCTTACCTCTTGCCAATTACATATCAGTAGGTAGGTAATGTCTAGATGCAGATGCGCCCCCCTGAAAGTAATCCTGGCGGCGGCGCCCATGACGTCCCTAACAAAGTAGTTTCTCATTTTGCGTTAATTCATTTACATTACTTACTCACCTTGTAGGTATATTTATTTTTAGGCATACGATACGGCTTATTTATTCGCATTGTTATTAATCCCACAGAGGCTTTCTCCGCAAGTTGGATGAGGCGGACGAGGTGTCAGAAAAAGAGCGTATCCAACGTGAAGAATACAACGCACGCGTGGAATTCTACGCGCTATCGTTCGTAGAGTATCTGAGCGGGCCCGAGCTGATCGATACCATGTTCGAGAAAGATGTAGATGGATCGCTGCTGCTGCATGTCGGGGGGGAACTGCTGGTGTATTTTGAACAGTGAGTGTTTGACCTGGATCTTGACAGACACTTTGTCTTTTGTGTCACTCACCTTCGTTCGATCACTTAGACCTAGCACTATCTCTTCTTCTTATTCTTCTTCAGGGGGTTGTAGTGCCTGCCTGTACCTAACCGGGGCCGTTGTGCATTTATTTTGCGCCTGTCCTCCTAATTCAGACATCCCAACTCATGTACCAGCTGGAGTAGGAGGCCTGGATGTTCGAGGAGGTCCGAGGTTGTCAATGTCTCTCCCAGTATTACCATCCTGGTTTCTATAGTGGATGGGCACGCAAGCAACATGTGCTCCATGGTCTCGTCCACTTGGTGGGCAAGCTAGGAGTCTAGGACTATTGTCGGATAAACTTCATGCAAAAGGTGTGGCGACATCTAGATAAGTCACACACAACTGTAAACATTCAACGTGACCTTTACTTAATTCATTCATTCAGTCATTCCTATGTCACTCACTCATTCATTTATTCAGTCATTTCTCTTCCATTCCATTCCTTTCTACTTATCTTCTCTCTCGACTCTCGAGTCTCGGCACAGAAAACTATACAGGGTTACTTTTGGACGCCTAGCCAAAAGTTATGTCATTTTAGGGACATCATTCTGAGCAACTTTTACTAAGAAACCGATTTGATCAGAGCAACTTTATTTTTCACTTCTCCATACAAATCAGCTGACCCACTCAGGCCAAAATATACTGGGAAGCGAAAAATAAAGTTGCTCTGATCAAATCGGTTTCTTAGTGAAAGTTGCTCGGAATGGTATCCCTAAAATAATAGGTAAGCGGTTAGCGAATAAGGGGGCTGATCACCAAGCAATCAATACAAATATCAAAGGAGCCTAATAATAAGCTGTAATATTATTATTTCCTACCGCTACACCCAGAATACTCCAAATAGGTATATGGATGGTTGGAGTTACAAAATTGATCAGATAGTAGTGCTAACTCGTATTCTATCTCTCTCTCGGATTCGGGTCTGCGTCACACTTTCTCTGGGTGACAGAGAGACAGATCCGCCTTCGTTGGCATCAACTTAGCTATCCGCTATATTTAAATCATTCTGTGCTCAATGATCAGGTACAAAGAACAATACGTGGAGACAATGGACCGTCTGGTGATGTTTGCTCAGGACGCGTACAACGCTCGACAGAAGGAGATCGGTCTCTTTCAGGATCTGGTATTCACAGCACTGGCAGACAGCGTGGAGAAGAGCAAAGGGTGAGAAATCCTTAGTTACTTTCATACCTACTAATAATGCTAGCTAACACCTTTTCCCAGAAGAAGGGTAGGCAAGGATTGTAAAAAGACCTCTCTCCACTTGCTTTTCAATATCATCCATCAATCCACGACGGTAGAAGTATACCTGGGTTTCTGGCATTATACGTAAAATGCTATTGCGGTTAACACAATAAAATTAGCAAGCTTGTCTATCCACAATAGGCTTGTGGCCAAGGTAATCCAATAAATCTAGGAATAAGTCAAGTTGAAGCATTATGTACAAAATGGCTTGACATTCTCAGAATTGTATATTTCCAGCAGATATATTTTATGAAGTCAATTGTGCAAAAAATACAGCATTTGATGGCACTTTTACATGACGTCATTCTGTTGTTATTTCATAGAACTCAGGAACTAAAGTTCCGTTTTGACAGCTCATAAAAAGTATCTATTTTGACTTGACAGGCCACGAGCCTATTTTTACCAACCCGGCCCGAATCTTTGGTAGTTTGTTTTAAGTTATTGTTCTGAGAGGTGAACAGGAGGTGCCCTACGAACGAAACGGCTTGCTAAAAAACCACGTAAAATCTGAATTTCCAGAGTAATACAGGAGTTCGAAACGAAGAAGGCACCTCTAATGGCCAGCATGGAGGATGTAATAAACAAGTTTGTGACCAAGCAATCGACTATTGATCAGTTAGAGCCGGTAGTTGTGGATCTGGGAGAGCTCTTCAATGATATTCTCTACGAACTGTGGAAGAGTTTGATGACAATAGAGATGACGCTCTATGAGCAATGCGAGGTGTGTGCCGTGTGTCTTAATTCGTTGGACCAAATAAAATAGGTACACATTTACATACGACAGGACATAATCCCCTTTCACCCAACCTCATTCCGACTTCATGTCATAATGAGGCAAACGCGTGGCAGCAAGCCAAAGGGTTAGATTTATCCATATAACATGTAACCCGTAGCTATTTCAGTGCATTCCCTACATGGCTGGTCCCGCATTCCTTCTTTACTTACGGGTGTAGTATGGTCGTACATGCAATAGGCTAGATGTTAGAGTGAACTACAACATAATGTACGTAGTGCTGTGTTAGCATTAAGATAGGTATATAAGTACACACATAACCAATAAACGGACTTTCGATTACCGACATATATCATTCAACACCTTCCTATATTTCATGGCGACCTTGCCTTGAGCCACAAGAATCTACTGACTACTCCGAAGAAGACCTTGCCAGGCCAGCCTACTTCTCGCGAGGTAGTGCTGTGCCGAATGGCAGTAAGAAGATTTTAAAGAAGAAACCAAGAGGAGATCATGAAGACCACCACAACGACCACGCGCTTCAACGGTGATTGCACAATGTTACACGTGCATCACAACAACGACGTCAACATCGCCGTCGTCGTTCAACACAACAAGACGACGTAATAGAAGAAAATGAACATGTACGAGTGAACCCCGATTATTATGAAGTTTTACTGCGACCGGACGGGGAGTTCAGGGGTTTCCCGTCTCGTTTGAAGATTTACTGCGACCGGACGAGGAGTCAGGGTATCCCGACTCGATCAAGAGGTATCCAGGGTTATCCCGGTCCAGCTCAAGAAGATGACAACTACGTGTATCTTCGTGCAATATCCGGTATCAACGTGCGTCACGTCCGCCCAGCTGTCGTCATCACCATCCACGCGACGATGACAAGCAACGAGCGACCTACTTCGACGAAATGTTGTACTGTGAGTTAAATTAATTAATTATTTCAGGCAGAATTAGGAACGTAGATCAATTTTTTTAATCATAGTTTTATCATACATATTTTGTAATACCTAGTGTCACAGTCAATGAGTAAATAATTGGTAAATTCATAATAATTTAAATTCAAAGTAAAGTTAAAAATAGCATACGAGTTAGGTATTGCTAATACAATGCATTCCGAGTTGAATGACTGCAGAAAAATTTCTAGGTCAAGTGGAAAATACCGACGACCTAATGACAATTGAATAGAGAGATTTAGAGTAAATGAATTAATAAGTAAATGATGTTTTTTTGTGTTTCGAATTAGAAAAGTTTATGGATCGGTACATAGTAGGAATAGAAATATGAGATAGGGAACTATTCCTTCTAGTCATACCATACAGACAGATTGGAGGCCATTGCCTTAAATTGTAGCGGCTCTATTCTCTATTATACAGGTGCACAAAATAGGTGGCCTGATATGCCAATGTGTAGGGTGACCATGCCCACGAGATGTATAATGTATGTAGATAAAGGGTGTAAAGTTACAGCCCTAGGAGAATTATGTTCTTGCTCATAGTGTTTGGACTGTCGTGCCCTCGGTGAAAGACTTAATTATTAGAAGTAGTAAGGCATTAGTAGAAAAAAGTGTAAAAGAGTAGAATGAATGATTGAGGACACGAAAGGTTAAGGAGATTTGACTGACAAAAGGAGTCATTAACCAGGAGTTACGATAAATCTTACTTCCCAGAGTATATAGTGTTAGTAATCAGAGTAATGAACTGAGAGCTAGCTACCAGGATGCTCATTATGGGTTAAATACCAAAAGTGTAAATGTGTGTTTGGAAAATGTTTTTGAATGTGTAAAAATGTACCGATACCACGATATGAAGTTTCAGTTAGATTATATTCACTATAAATTAATATTTTAATAATTTATTTTTTTTGATGCAGATTTTAAAATTAAAAGTGACACTAGGTAGCTAACAACCATTTTTTTTTCTCAAGTAATTAAATTCAGGTTTAAAATGAAATGTGAAATGTAATAATTACTTCAAAACAGGGAAATATTCAGTTGAAAGATTATTTTGTGTAAATTTAAAATATATATATATATATATATCAAGGTTTATAGGATCACTCTGTATGTGTACATGTTGTGTTGTGTTATGTTATGTATGTTTTTTCGATATTATGTCATGATTTTAGAATAAAAATGTAATAGTTTGAAGAATAAAGAATTTAAAATAGTAGTATATTACGATAAGATATTTTGGTTTCAGATATTTAGATGTGTTGTTCGTTTTTTTTCA
The DNA here is from genome assembly GCA_963457715.1 of Argyresthia albistria. NCBI lineage: Eukaryota > Metazoa > Arthropoda > Insecta > Lepidoptera > Argyresthiidae > Argyresthia > Argyresthia albistria. The sequence goes on from OY735265.1 coordinate 7,964,463, forward strand.
GTATATAAAGTGTTTCGATTTATAGGATTTTTACAAAATTAAAATGTATAAATTGTGTTTTTTTTTGTTTAGGATAAAATGAATTACTTTTCTTTTTCATGAGAATAGGAGATAATAATTAAAAAGTATTTTGATGTGTTTATTCGTTTTAATAGGTGAATTTGAGTTTATAATGTGTTTTCAAAATTAAAAATGTATAAATTTGTTATATTTTATTTTATTGATTTAACAGATATTATCCAGGAAATTATTGATGTTTAATTACATGTTTTTCAGCTATTAATATGTGTGTGTATCTTATAGGAAAATAAAGTGTACCTATTTCATTCAAAATTTAATTTCAAGACAGGTAACTAGCAATTATCTAGGTCATTATTTTATTCAAGAAATTGTCAAATAGCATACAGCAATCTAACACTAGGAAACTTGTCAGCATTTTTACAATAGCTCTGCCTTGCACTTTTATGCAATGCAGTTAGGTAAAGTAGGATTTCGTAATATTGTAATGAAGGTACGATCATACCATTTAGGTTTGAAAAATAATTTCTTTGTTGAGAAATTATTTTTCTTTCGCTACCCCGAGGGTGAAGGAAGTTAAAGGGGAGGTGTAGTATGGTCGTACATGCAATAGGCTAGATGTTAGAGTGAACTACAACATAATGTACGTAGTGCTGTGTTAGCATTAAGATAGGTATATAAGTACACACATAACCAATAAACGGACTTCGATTACCGACATCTATCTTTCAATACACACCTATATTTCACGGGTGCTTACGGCAAACTGAAGATTTTGCTGCTATTTTTAGGTTGTGGCTACATTAAACACCTTATGATATGCCCACTTCAGCCGAGAATTGAATAAGGTGTCCAATCCTTACAATTGAAAATAAACTAATTGAATTGAAGCAACAAGATAACATAATCTTATTGGATGTGCTTGGCATATGACGAACGTATGTGACGAATTAACTCTATAGAGACAAGAATAGATATACCTAGGTACCTAGCAGTTGATGCGGGCTGACCATTATGATGATGATGATCATAAAATGACAATAAAGAAAACTTCCAGGAATCCCGCGTCCAATTCTCCGTCAACATGACGGAAATGATAACAAAACTCCTGGAACAGTCCCGCAACGCGTTCGGACAGTGGCGCGAAATCGAGGGCGTGTGGTCAATGCGACAGTTTGAGACGTGCACCAAACTGATGGGGAATACTGCGATGATTGGCGACGTACCGCCGGAACTTACGGAGGTAAGATTTGAAATTGCCATCAGACGCGGAACCTCGGTCGCGTAACCTCAGCATAGTGTTAAGACACTAACCGAAAATACCACCAACCTGATACAGACTGTCTAGTATAAGTTGGCGTTCCTGTGGCGGCGCCTCCTACAAGCTACCAAGCTTTGAGAACAACTGGCAAAATAATTGAAATAAAATTAAACTTTAGAAAAAACCGACTTCCACAAACCCTATTTGATTAGATTGAGTTTAATACAAACTGTAACCCCTTATCCCCCCCCTTGGGGAATTAATTTTGTCAAATCCCATATCAGTGCTACCCCACGCTACTAAGGAACCCCTGTACAAAGTTTCACGGCTCTAGGTCCACCGGTTTAGGCTATGCGTTGCCTGCCCGTCAGCCACGCATTGTATTTGTACCTAGTATTGAGCAGATCTGGTGGCCATATGTGGTCTTCATCAGCAGTTCCGCATCACAATATTATGCTTATGCACGAGTTATTATGAAAAACACAAAAATCATTATAGGTCTGCCTATAATATTTGAAGAGTTCCCTCGATTTCTCCAGGATCCCGTCATCAGATCCTGACCTGGTGTCAATGGGACCAATGGGAAGGTAAACCCTTTCAAACGAAAAAATAATTTTCCAAATCGGTCTATCCGTTTAGGCACTATCGGGGTACAGACATAAAAATAAAAAATAAATAAAAAAAAACATCCGGACGAATTGTAAACCTCCTCCTTTGGGAAGTCGGTTAATTAGTACGTTTTTTTCGCCACACGCCAACTTACACTTAGGGTTTGCGATCCGGATATCCGGATATCCGATTATCCGGATATCCATCCAGTTTTAGGATCCGGATAATTTCTGTCGTAAAATCCGGATATCCGGATCTTAAAGTTATGTCAGATTGACATGAAAACATCCTAAAAAATAAATCTTTTTTTATTTATTTTTTGCTATATCTACGTGCCCGCATTGTAGAGTCATTGTGCTAAACGGGCCAATCGCGTTGCATGCAGTAGCGTTGGATGGAATAGGTAATCAGAGGGGAGGGTCCTTGTCTCAGTCTCAGGTAAACCCTTTTGCGAAGTGACAGTGTTGTTGTTTTTTTGGTGACGCATTACACGCGAATAATTGTATTACTATGAGGTAAGTTTCTAAAAATCATCGTTTATTTTTCCTAAATGTGAATTATATAATTTTATTTATTGACATAAAAAATAACATTTGTGAAAAACAGTTGTAGTTTGAATAAATGAACTGCAATGTGCAATCAAAAATACCACGTGAGTTTGTGTTGTAGTTGTATTCGCATACTGAAGAAGGTACTGCTAATTTGAACACAACCTTCTCAATAAAGGAACAGTTGCAGAAAAGAATAAATGAAGCCATTTCAGCAACACCGTCAACTTCATCAGCACATAGTGATTCTTCTAGTCAACTAGACATGGAAACGAAGGTCCGAGTTGAGATGGCTCTATATGACATGGCAGTGGCGGCGAACGGGGTCTACATTTGTCGCGAGTGTACAAATTACTGAAGACTGTAACACCAACCAGCGTAGAAGCTGAGAGAGTATTCTCCGCCGCAGGCTACATGTGTAATAAAATTCGTAGTTTAATGCATGATAATACTCTCGATGCTTTAAGTTTTTTAAGATCATACTACCAAAAGAGTCGGGTGAATAAATAATAGTGTTCAATAATTTTACAAAAATAATTTATATTTACGTGCCTTCTCCTCATTCCACAAAGAAACATCTTTGTATCGTTTTAGTTGAATTTTAATTATTTCAAATAATAAAAGTTTAACGTTTGTTGATTTTGCATGTTATTCTATTTAAATTTTAAAAAATGTTTCTTTTTTTATCGTAGTATTATAGCGCATTAGTTAATAGGTCTTTCTAGTTAAGTATGAGAATATTATTATAAGACTTTAATATTGTTGATTTTGCAAATCTTTAATAATGATAAGAAAATCATTGTTATCTCGTTAAGATTTAACTTTCCAAATTACTTATGAAGCTGTTATTATTGTTACATACGATCACATCAGTCCATTCAGTTCAATAAACAACAATTTCCATGCATTTTATTTTGTTTTTTATTTTTTTAAATATCCGCAGTCCATTTAGTTAAATAAACAACTATTTCCATACATTTTACTCTGTATTTTTATTTTTTTAAATATCCGGATATTATCCGGATATCCGGATAGTAAAAAGTTCCGGATCTTGCAAACCCTACTACACTAGACAGTCTATACAGGGTGTAACAGAAAGGGGTGTACAAGCCGAAAGATGGTTGTTAGTTGTTAGGGACATCATCCTGAACAACTTTCACTATGGGACCGACTTGATCAGAGCAACTTTATTTTTCACTCCACCATACAGATCAGCTGAGCGCTAGGCCCGAAATTTACTGAGTTAATAAAAAAAAGTTGCTCTGATCAAGTTAGTCCCATAGTGAAAGTTGTTCAGAATGATGTCCCTAACAACCCTCTTTCGGCTTGTACACCCCTTTCTGTTACATCCTGTATAGTCAGTTGTAGTCGCCGTAGCCGTATTGGCTTGGATGACTTCAATATAAGGAGTCCAGCATGCGAACCAGCACCAGTATAGCATACCGAGCTCGACGCGGATTTTGTCGCGGCAGAAATCTGCCGCACCGCGCTAGGCAGGGGATAGCGTGAACCAAGACATTTTCTTCACCAGATAATGATGGACCGCGATGCAATAATGAACGTGGTGGCGCAGTCCTCTGACAACCACATGCGGTACATAGATGACCGAGAAGACAGTCTCACCACCAGGGCGAACGGCTGGCGAGATGAACTGGTCCGCGGGTGTAATGAGTAAGTGCTGCACTAGTTTCAATTTGTGCCTTATTTATTTCAATAGCAGCACCCGTTGCATGACTTGCCCCAAGGGTGGCCGTGACGCGAGAGAGTGAAGAACCGAGCGCGCGTTTTACATTGTCTCTGTCCCTCATATTCCGCGACAAAACCTGGCCCCGCACTGGGCATGGTACGGGTGCAGGCCTATTGTATTCAACATTGGAAACAGATGATCGACGACATTATACCATGTCCAACATGACAAGTATGACAACATGCAACTTGAAATTGCTCAGAATGGTCTCCCTAACAACCTCCAATTAAAGTTAAAACAATTAAAGTTGCTCTGATCAAATCGGTTTCATAGTAAAAGTTACTCTGATCAAATCGGTTTCATAGTAAAAGTTGCTCAGAATGATGTCCCTAACAACCCCCTAAAATATGACCTTTCTTTTACACCCTGTAAACAAGGGTCCGGACCAAAAACTAAATTCCTCAACTTGCGTTTTGTTTTAACTTCCAACATTTCAAAGGCCAAATCTTGAACAGGAACGAAGTGAAGCGCAACCGTGACAAAATCACGGAGATCAACTACTTCATCGACAACCAGCGCGAGGAGTGGACCGACCTCCAGATGAGTCTCACCGAGACAGTCGACCCGGAGACCGCGGCCTTGCTTGGCGACGACTTTTAGAAGACTATGGTCTCGTGCAGCAGGGCTACCATGAGGCACACCACTCACTCAGTCGCGCATTTTGTCGCAATTTTATGTCAAAATGAAGCGTGAAGCCAGCGCACTTGTATTCTACTGTTAGTCCTAGCGGCACAGCCCGAATTTCATGAAATAGCTGCAAATAGTGTTAAAGCTATGAAAAGCGGCACGATTGATCTTTAGACCATAGAAAATAATTTGACCCGTAGCACGAAAAAAAAGGAGGCGAGTTAAGACGTCATCTGTTTTTTGTATGGAATTTTACAAAAAAATATATATCTGAACCCTATCGTGTGTGGTGTCAAATGAAAGGGCTTTTTGAGCCGGTTCTAAAAATATATCACATCATTACATTTCAGTCACTTGTTTCAAATTAAAGTCAAAATAATTTTCAAAACATACCAAGTTTGGGCTCCTTCAGACCCGGTAGTGTTGGTTTTTTTTTTAAATATACCTCAAATGATACGTATTATCCTCGTATCTAACCCCAAAAAATCATTTATGAAAATATTTACATTTTTATTTTTTTTTCAGTTTTACAAAGTGGCCTAAAGATCAATCGTGCCAATTTTCATAGCCACCACCAGCTAAATTTTGTGTGCCGCTAGGACTATGTCCAAAACGTACTTACGCCGGGCGCCAGTTTGACGCCAGCGGCAGCGTACTTCGTATTCTACTGTCCACAACGTACTTACGCTGGCGCCAGTTTGAAATACGCTGGCTTCACGCTGGCGCTTGTGAATTGGATTCCGGTTTTAGTAGAATACCAAATTCCTCGTATTGATGTTTGTGCCAGGCTTGCCGTATGCTTGTGAACAGTAGAATTCGGGACCTGGACTCTGGACGCGGTTTATTAGATTTACAGGCGTTACTTGAGAAAACATTCATAACAACAACGAGAGAGTTTGGGAAAACTGGATTGTATTGTGTTTGTGATAGATATTTTAGTCTTATTTACCCACATTACAATGTACAATCCGATAACGGTAATTAAAATCAAACGCTGGTGTTATGTTAGTTATTATATCAATCAATTTGAATACAGAAATACCTAGTTACTTTTTTTTTTGATTCAATAGATCATTTCCTGTAGGTACCTACCTACCTAGGTATAGGTAGGTAATAGTAGTCATTTAGGTTTTGCTTACAGATCATCATTTCTGCGTTGATTCAATCATTTGTTTGATTTTCGCTTAGAGTTGACAACAATTTCTAGCTGTTGCTGTGTTTCTGTTGACAGTAAGACATCTAGGAACTGTTTAAGGTCCGCCTCGCTCTCTTCCATAGCGATTTGCATGTTTCGCCTACTCAGTTGTTTGGTCATATTCCTGGCAACAGGTGATACTGTTTTAAATCTTCGTAGGAAAGCCTTGCATTTTTCGACGGCTTCTGTCTTATTGGTCGCTATTTCGTCTATCAGTCCAGCCTGAAAAACAGAGTGATAGATAACACTATAATGATCTTCTTGGTCTTTATTTCAATGTAGTCTTCCAAAGATGTTTTGGCGCGTGAGCGACGTTTACAAAGGGGAGCCATTTCTACGCAACTTTACGCAACGAACTTGTCATCAACACAGACCTTTCATTCCTCATTTGTCATCAAGCGTTAGTGCCACCCGCCACCGCGCGCCAAAAGATCGTTGGAACGCTCTGCAAGGGTTTTAAAAACTACAAAAATCAAGATGGCCGTTCTTTAGGGTACCGTACCCGAAGGGTGCCAGACGGGACCCTATTACTAAGCCCACGCTGTCCGTCTGTTCTTCATCGGGTCCTACAGCACGAACTATAATAGCTAGAAAGTGGAAATTTTCACAGAATGTGTATATCTGTTGCCGCAACAACAACAAATACTGAAATACAAGAGACTTGTTTTGATACACCCACGCATTTCAATATGATGGTATATTTCGCGTCAAGCTACATTGTTGAGGTAGCTCAGCGGGTATGATGTGGGCTCTCAGTCCGTAGGTTGTGATTGTAAGTTCAAATCCTCGTGAGGGCATAAACTTTTTTATTTATTGTTTTGAGTGCTTAAGTTTTGTTGAGTTAGGAAGGATCTTAAAATTATTCCAAGAGTTACAAACAGCCGTTGTTGTGCGGCTCTATAAAGGCCATACGATATAAAAATATCTGTGCATTATTTGTACTTACATTCAGAGCCTCGTCAGCAGTGAACAACTTAGACGTGGTAGCCGCCAGCTCAGCTTGCCGGGATCCTATAGTATGTTCCAGTGCTTTATACAGGTAGTCAGGCAAGCCAAGACCTAGTGCTGTCTCGTTGAGGCCGGTGGTGTGGGGACCTTGCACCATTACTCTGTATTCACAGCCGAGGGCCAGAAGACAGCCGCCGGCGGGGGCGTGGCCCTTTGGACGAAGAATTGGCGGATAAGAGCTGTTAAATAGGACGTACCTAACTACCTAGGTAGGTGTTGTAGTGTTTTGGTAGTTGGTGGAAGATGGAGAGCATCCAGGAGTTGGAGGAAGATGAAGAACTCCAAGGATTCGGAGAAAGATGGAGAGTATCCAAGATTTGGAGGAAGATGGAGAGAATTCAGGATTTGGAGGAAGTAAAAGAGCGTCCAGGTGTTGGAGGAAGATGAACAGCATCCAGGAGTCAGAAGATGGAGAGCATTCAGGAATTGGAGTAATTAGTGAGCATCCAGGAGTCGGAAGAAGATCGAGAACATCCAGGAATTGGACGAAGATGAAGAACATCCAGAAGATGAAGAGCAACCAGGAGTTGGAGGATGCTGGAGAGCATCCAGGAGTTGGATGAAGATAAAGAACATCCAGGTGTTGAAGACACACAGAGAGCATTCAGGAGTAGGATGAAGACAAAAAACATCCAGGAGTTGAAGAAAGATAGAGGAGTTGGAGGAAGAAGAGCGTCCAGGAGTTTGACGAAGCTGAAGAGCTTTCAGGAGTCGGAGGAAGATAGAGAGCATCAAGGAGTCGGAAAAAGATGGAGGGCATCTAAGAGTAGGAAGATGGAGAGCATCCAGGAGTTGGAGGAAGATCTGGAGAATTTCCAGACTGGGCGCTAGATTTACCTTGGAGGCTAGATTTTTCCTTCCACACAGTGGATCCACAACGCATCCACACGGCGCGCGGCCTCCACTTCTGTGTGTCATGTGCGTCCAAGGCCAAGGTGACCCGGTTGTAAGCCTAGCCCAGTCTGGATACCATTTAATTTCGTATTGGAGTCTGGCGAAAATAAAGTGACTTAATTTAAGGTGATGGTTGATATTCGAACTCAAAACCTGCATGATGGATGCACTTACATTGACAGCTGCAGCTATTGGGTAGGAGAATCGGCTGAGTTTGTTCCACAGCTGCAGTATGGAAGACTGGAATTTAATAATCCGCTGTCTGTCTGGCTTGTATAGTTCTGCGAAGTCTAGCCCAGCTGAGAACACGGTCGGTAGGCTCTGGAAATTGTTGTTAAATTATTTCGGGCAGAGTACGGGGCGTTTGATTTGGCACGTCGTCGTCGTGGCGGGAGCTGACGTGCCCCGAGTATCATATGATACTCGGCGTTTGCCAGAAAAACTCTTCTTCTTTCCCAGGAGGATTCAAGTGCACATGGCTTACTTGAGCGAGGCTTTCGTGCTTTAGGGCGTATTCAGGTAGAACGCTAGCTACCAGCGCTGACTGCCAGCGCTTATCGGCGCAGCAACAGCTACCTAAAGAAAGCAGGCAGAAGCTGACTGGCGCAGTCTCTCCTCATCCTCTCTGCGTAGCTCGCAAGATACAAAATAGCCTACCAGCGCAGGTCGGCGCGTATCGGCGCTGGTCGCCGCTTATCGGAGCTGGTTCGGCAAAAAGTAACATATAGACTGCCTGCGCGGACCGGCGCCGATAAGTGCTGGCAGTCGGCGCTGGTAGCCAGCGTTCTACGTGTTACGCACTAACTCCTGCACCAGCTAGAGTAGGCCTGTTATACAGGATGTAACACAAATGTGTAGTTAATCATATTTAAAGGGATTGTTAGGAATGTCATTCTGAGCGGCTTTCTCTATGAAACCGATTTGATGGGACCAATTTTTTGTTTTTCCATACAAATCAGCTGACCGCCGGGGTCAAAACAAATGGAGGAATTAAAAATAAAGTTGCTCTGATCAAATCGGTGTCACAGTAAAAGTTCAGAATGCCCTTGACGACCCCTTAAAATGTGACTTTACATATTTTAGGGGGTTGTTAGGGAGACCATTCTGAGCAACTTTTACTATGAAACCGATTTGATCAGAGCAACTTTATTTTTCATTGCTCCATATTTTTTGGTCCAGGTGGCTACACGTTTCTGTTACACCCTGTATAATTTACTCTATGTAGGTACTAAGTTATTGAACTTCTAACTCACCGACGTCAGAACAACTCCGTTAGGTTTCTCCTTTTCAAGTTGATCCAGAGTTTTACAGAATTCCAGATTGAACTCTAAACTCATCGCGTTGACGGGTCCCTTCTGCATGGTCAGCACGGTGAACCCTTCATTGTCGACGTCTAACTTTAGCAGCGGATCTAATTTGGCTGACATTAGCCTAACATTAGAAAGATGTCTACATCTTGAAGGTATTTGACGGATTGGAAACATCGTCATGAGGGAGGTCACCTGCAAACAATAATATACTTAATTTAGATTTCAATCGACGCAGTCTTCAGTTGACCAAAAATAATGAAGGAGATAGAAGAAAGGCTGTTTAACGCAGTCTAGATGAATTTAGATGAATAATATTCTTGATTTAACTTACCGTTCAAAGTGTACGCGAGCGAACAATCGTACTGTTGGAATAAAATAGGTAATACTCGTACCTACTTACAGATGTTAGATTAGAAACCTGTTTTTAGTTTAGACCGAATAAACCGGCTCGTGTATAATATTTGTCACTTCTCTATTTATCAACGACACGGTGACACCACAATTTATTTTCTGTTACAACATAAATATAAAGTGCTTACCACTATCAGTAAATGTTTGATAACTAAGCTGATAAAAACACAAAAAAAGTTAATGATGCTAGTAAAATAACTCGGTTACCCCTCAATTGGAGCTATGGCATGACTATATGTGATGATTACACATTCACTAAGAAAATTAAGGCAGATTTTGGTACAGAGAGCATTAACCCCCTCCATGCCCGCCGCAGGTTGCTCAGAGATCCAACGATTTTCAACCTTATGAGTTTGACATAGAGTCCAAAAAGGACGAAAAGATCGCGAAGACCCTTCGGGCATCGAGGGGTTCGTTATGTACAGTACAATACCTTAATTTGTACTACATGCTTAACTCCATAATATTTGTACATACTTATATTATAGGTAGGTACCTATACTGCCGTCATACCGAAGAAGGCGGCATCTACAAAAAAATAAAAAATGCGTTTTTGGTACCGTTGGAATCAGTACAAAATTTCCTATCTTTCTGTATATATAAAAAAAGGCGGTAACTACGCTGGAACTATGGTTTCGAGATGGGAAGATGGCGGCTTCTGCACATAACCTGTATTCGATAAAAAGTAAAAAAGCAGCGTCTGTAAAATACAGGGCAAAAAAGCGGCATCTACCTGTAGATGCCGCCATTCTTCTCTGTTTTTGTACATGCCGCCTTTTTACCTTTTAACGCCTCCGCTGTAATTGCAGATCCGGCATTCTCATGTCAGTCAAAATCCTTCCAGAAACCCGAAAGGAGTTCTGGAAGAAAGATTAAGGAAAAATAATGCTTTATTTTTGATCTCAATACCCCTGTGACTCTATTCAAAATATTATTTTATTGTAAATAATGCTATTGGCTTAATTATGGTACAAAACTAATTAAATTTGTGATATTCTCTATGCAGATGCCGCCTTTTCGGTAGGATTCATATAGTGTAAGTTTATTAAAATGCAAATTTTAATAGCAGCAACTAGGTTTTTTCATCATTACTTCTTTGATTTCTACAATATTTATGTTTTTTTTAGTATTTGTAGTACAAGAGAGTTAGTCCCTTCCTACCAGTACCTAAAAAGATAAGTATTTCGATCTCAGAGCTACGAAATATAGAAAAGTTACGTTTTGCTAATTATCTCGAAACAGCGTCATCTGTATATGCCGCCTTCTTCGGTATGACGGCAGTATAAGGTTAGTGGTAGCCGTGGTGGAGTCGTGAGTTGTAGTCAAAGTCTGTGGTAGAATATGATTCGACAGGCTTTTTCTATACATTGTAGATATTCTGCATATTATGTGCTCCGGTTATTAATTCCATCCATATCCACAAAAACACATTTTAGTATAACCAATACCGTCATAAAATCTTTTAATATTTTTTGCACAATACTTTACAATACATTACCAAAATTGTAGATTCAATTCTTTATAACTATGTGTACGTATGTATATCCGATCTCTGGCTCAATAAAGCAGATTTTATAAAGTATAATTAACAGGTTGATTGATTGTGTATCTATGATATAACTATATATACTGCACTTTTTCTTATACCTAGCTAATAACATTATTTGGCAGCCTTTTGCTTCAAGCTTGCAATATACATTTCTAGTCCTTGCTGGACCATGGGTGTCTTCAAGAAGTCGAGGAATTCCTTGGTATCCTGCTCCCGGGTTTTCAACAGCCTCCTAAGGGGTCCCGCCCTGATCTTCTGTTTTGTGACTGATCGCGCCAGGGGTGAGATTCTGTCGAATTTCTTGAGGAATAGCCTGCTCTTCTCGATGGCGTCTGCCTTGTCGTTGGCTACCTCGTCGATGAGACCCGCCTGGAATTAGAAAAGTTAGATTTAGGGCCGTAATGATAAACCGCTCTTAGCTCTGAGAGCTACGTCAGGCGCGTGAGATTTTATTTGATGTGGAGTAAATGTTATTATGAATACTAACCGGTTGATTTAACTTATATAATTAAAACCTCGCTGGGATACAATTGGGTTGGGTCAACTTGCGTCCAAGTTAATCAAATATATCTAGAAACAAGTCTGAAGTTAAAGCATTATGTGCAAAATGGCTTGACAATCTCTGAATTGTATATTTCTAGCAGTTGTATTTTTTAAAGTCAAATTGCTCTTTCACTTTCTCGCGTAGTGACCCTCCGCGGGGGTAGGCATGCTCAGGGTACAGGGCAATCTGCGCTGGCACCCAATTCTGCACGCGAATCGCATGGCAAGCAAGCATGGGCGCAGAATACCGGCTTGTTAGTAGCCAGAGCGCGGCGCCAAGCCAAATCCGAATTTTTGCGCTCTCGCTATACAGCAAAAAAATTGTCACGTATCGTATACCCTATCCAGCGAACCTGACAGATGTCAATTTTAACCTGTTAGTAAGGGGATATTGCTCATAAAAATCGATTAATCAAAAGAATCGATACACCCATTAAACATTTGTAAATCGGAAAGTTGTCAACATTTTATTTTTGATTCTTCAGTTAGGTACCTTAGATAATGGTTGAAAATGAAATAATAATATCTTTAAGTGCTAATAGCAGTGATGGCGATGACAACTCTTCTGTTAGTTCAACTGAATAAACAATTTCGATTCTTTTCGATTGTTTTGGTAACATCCCTATTGATTAAAAAGTGGATTCTATGAAGTTTTAGGTTAGCTTAGCTGTCAAGTTGGCTGTTATTTTGGATAGGGTATAGGTAGTATGGGTACGTTCCCTCACCTTCAGCGCGTCATCGACACCGTACATCCTCGCACTCGTGAGCGCCAACTCGGCGTCGCGGGACGAGATGGTGTGCGTCATGGTGTCCATGAACCAGGTGGGCGCGACGATGCCCAGCGCCGTCTCGTTGAGGCCGATCGTGAACTTGCCCGCCACCATGACGCGGTACTCGCACGACATCGCGAGGAGGCAGCCACCGGCTGGCGCGTGGCCCTGTGGGTCAAGCACGAATATCTACCAGCGCCGCGATCCGTGACATCGACCATCGGCGCCATAATCGATTATAGCGTCTACAATGCCATTCCGAATCAGTTTTTGACGTGACAACGATATCTCTTAGTTAGATTAGTCTGTAAGGTTGTACAATTTAATTTGAACAATAAATAAATAAATAAATCTCAAAATGGTTGCCATGACGTCATGAATGACATCATCAACTCCGCCATGTTGGGATATCAGTGACCATCGTCGAGAACGTGAGCACTGATAGATCGTGACAGCTGTCACTCTGACAGCTGACAATCAAACTAAGAACAGCAACCAGCAGACACTCCTGAAGATTTCCTCACTTAATCACTCAATACAAAGAAAATTTAACAACCTACTACGACTGTCTACGACTCAAAATTCAAAAAAATAACAAAAGTTTGGTTATAATGGTTTGACATCTGTCAATGTCGACGTCTACCGTCGCGTTTTATCGTTCCGAATGGATATCTGTGATAGACGATGATGGTGATCGTGATTTCCCATTCGGAACGGTCATGATTCATGATGGTCGTGACGTCACGTGAGCGATGATAGCTCTAATAGCCCGTCGCGGAACAGAAGGCAGATCGAAAGTGTTCGAGTTCAGATGAAATATACTAACGGCCGTTTGCAATAACCTATTTGACGATAGGCTTGATGGTGTATGCCGGCCATTAGGATAGGACCAACCAACCTATTAACGATTGGTGAAATGGAACTTTATGCTAACCATTGCCCTTAATTAGAATATGAGTTACTTGGTAAGGTGTTTCCTTGTTCATCGTTAGTGAAAACGGGAAATGTTTTGATCTGACCAATGTCTAGTTGTGACACTTTATACCCTCACTTACATTGATAGCAGCCACAGTTGGGTAAGATGAGCCGAACAGCTTCAGCCACACATCCTGGAGGGTGGTCCAGAATGTCTCGGCGCGCTTGAAATCTGGCTTGTACATCTCCATTATGTCCAGCCCGGCCGAGAATACTGTGGGAGAGGCCTGAAATGAAAAGTTAGGGGTAGGACTGTCCAGCCGATCATATTATAATACTCCATTTGGCGTTGCCAGAGGGCTAGCATCACCACAGCTATGGAGTGATAAAGGTTTCCTCAAAATGATTTCCATCACCGCCGTTAGAATATCTTGTCACTTATCTCATTGGTACTAATGAGATAAGTCATTTATTCAGACATGGTCAGCACCGGCATTCAAACCTACAAGTGTGCAATCCACTAGACCGAGGAGCTCTTGTTATGAGTATAACTTTGAAAAACAGACTTGAAACTAAACATCATTAATTTAGTTACCCTATACTACCCTTTACCCTCAGAGAGGGTAAAATTAATATAAATGTTTTATTGAACCAAATACTTTGAGAGATACTCACTGAAGTCAAAATCATTCCCCTGGTTTTATGCTTCGCCAACTCATCGAGGGTTTTACTCATCTCCTGTAGCAGGTCAAGATTGAGGCTGTTTACTGGCAGTCGTTGCATTGTCACCGTGGCCACCCCGCCGTTGTCAACAGCCACATCAACCAGAGGGCCGGTGCTCGCAGACATCTGTCTGATGGCTGGTACCGCGCATCTTGCACTTCCTACCAGCTGTCGGAGGGAAAACATCCTGGAATGGTTGAATAGATTGATATAAATAAATAAATACCTAAGGTAAATCAGAGAAGTAAATAAAAAAGTTGGATAAAACCGACAGATCTAAGAAATCATTTTACATGTTATTTTCCAGCTTGATTTCGTTCTAATCTAAACTATAGAAACTTGCAATAAAGATCTGAATATCCAAAACACCGTTGTACCGCGTTGTTTACATGGTATGATAAAAAGTTGAGGGTTCGTTTTATGTGACCACAATGTATAGCCCTGATTAGGTAAAGGCATAGGATGGTTTATTACTTCGTTTGCTTGATTTTCTTAAACGGAAAACACGGATATTAGAGGAAAATTTAAATTAATCTCACCTTTCAAGTTTGAACCTTTGGACTTTTGGACAGCTGCGGCCTGCGTTCCAAAACCAAAATCATCCATGGTGGTGGGGTGAATGACAAAATTGACAAAACGTCAAAATGATATATATATATATATATATATATATAGGTCACAGATTAATAAATCGGTGTCATGTCAATGTCAGTTTATTATTAGACACTTAGCGGGGCGACGGCGGCGGCGGCGGCGCGGGGCAGGGCGTTAACCTCAGGGATTTTTTTGTTTGTATCTCAGAAGCTCAGAACCTCAGAACAATAACTAACTCAGAACCAGAACAATAACTAAAAGTTTGTATCGTTTGTATAGTCAGTTATCTGAATGAAAGAAATAAAAGTAGTAGTAATAAATAGTAATAGAAAAAAAAACTGGGGCTATTCTAGGGCCGTACAACCATATTAAAAAATATTATCTCATTGTGATTTTGACTTTTCAAATGTCAAATGTCAATCGGTTCGGTTGGTCTCGCTCGCTCGGTCGGTGAACGGCGGAAAAGTAAAAAAACTGTTTACCTGATGGTTTGGGGTTTCTAATCCAGAAAAAGAGCCATTTGGAAAGATAAAACACTGCTTTCAACTCCAAGAAAAGCACTATGTCTCTGGAGCAGACAGCGTGTGATGGTATGACTGTTATTTACATAACTCTTTCGTTCAATCGGGATTCATAGTTTCTTCTTTCAAGATCTTTGTAATCGTCTCACTACTAAGTTATGGCTATAGGACATAGATGTGCATATAATTGAGTACTTACTCCACGTTCCCACCTACCAACTAGCAGACAACCAACCAACCAACCAACCAACCAACCAACCAACCAACCAACCAACCAACCAACCAACCAACCAACCAACCAACCAACCAACCAACCAATCAATCAATCAATTTAACAGTTTTACAATGTTATTTATTCTTCCAGACTTGAAGGCGTTTGAGCGACGGTTGACTGAGGTGATAGCATGTCTTCAACCGGCCACAATGCGTTGGAGAAGTAAGTAGCACTCACAGTGAAACCCCTGTATCCCTGGCAAGGTGAATATAACTGAATCATGCTTTCATAACTTGCTATCAATGGTGTATGGATAAATGGGTCCAATAGTTATTGCCTCCTGGCTTATTTTATTCCTCATATAGGTATAGTGTGGAAAGTTGTCTTTCTTAGTGACTCATCCAGTTATCTCTTAAACTTTGTACCATGCCTATTTGTGTATTGTAACTGGACTCTAAGGCATCTACACACAATACTTCAACTATATCTAATGTGTATTTTAATTTTTTCCAGTTCTCCTGGCAGTGGTTTCGGTCTGCACAGCAATTGCGGCATGGCACTGGCTAACCGACCCCCTCACTCCAGTTGTCTCACTAGCACAGAGTCTCTGGAACCATCCCATCTTTGCTCTCACCTCCACATTGCTAGGTAAGTAAAGATTAATTCATCATATTTATCTATTCTATTCCTAAACTTACATATTATGTTATATGTATAGTATATTTGCCTTTCATACATTACATCCATTCATTTTCTGTTGTAAAAAAAATCTTACATGGCTAAGGTTTAGTAGGAACTATTTCTATTTGAAAATTGTCTGGTAAAACGAGTGTCTGGCAGTGTCTGGGTGTGAGGTCTGGCATAAAATATATAACATAAGTAAAAGTTCGTGATTTCTACTCAAACATTTTTAAATGAAAAGACCTTTCTTCGACTTTGCCTTGGTTGAATCAAAAAATCGCAATTTATACATTGCTTAAATTAATTTCCTGTATTGTGTTGTGATTTCAGTGCTCCTATTTATGATGGGGGTCCACAGAAAGGTGATAGCACCGAGTATCATCACTGCCCGCACCCGCTCTGTGCTGAATGATTTCAATATGTCCTGTGACGAAACTGGAAAGCTCATCCTGAAGCCACGTCCGGCTAACAACTGAATATTAACTTTGCACGACTTGTAAATATATTGCTAAGTAATAAATTATGATAACTTTTTACTTGGGTTTTTATTTACTCAGTTGATTTTATTACTTGGTCAGATCTTCACTAGTTTACTAATAAGTAAATCTCACTATGGAAGAACTGCTGCATAAAATGGAAAGCGTCAGCTTGGAGTTTGGCCTTAAAATCAATCGCAGTAAGACGAAGATGATGATTGTGGATCGTGCCAACAACAACTTGCCCGAAGTCACGAAAATTGCGAATTGCGATGTGGTTCAATCATACGTCTATCTGGGAGCGCTGATAACCAATAATGGCGGGTGCGTGGACGAAATAAAGCGACGTATGGCGATTACGAGGTCTTCTATGGACAGACTCAAGAAAATATGGAAGAACCGCAACATCACCAAAGCCACAAAGACCCGGCTAGTCAGAGCGCTTGTGTTCCCCATATTCCTTTATGCTGCAGAAACATGGACGCTTCGGGAAAACGAGAAAAAGAGGATAGATGCTCTCGAGATGTGGTGCTGGAGGAAAATGCTTGGGATATCTTGGACAGAGTTCCGTACCAATGACTCCATTCTCCAAGAACTAGGCATTAAGCAGCGCCTGTCATCTATAGTCCAAGCTCGTATCCTCACCTTCTTTGGACACGTATCTCGACGCGGCTGTATGTCCATTGAGCGACTGGTAGTACAGGGCAGAGTAGAAGGCACCCGAATGCGTGGTAGATCACCAATGAGATGGACGGACCAGATCAAGGCAGCACTGGATGACCCCCTGTACCAATGCACCAAAAAAGCAGCCCTCAGGGAGGAATGGCGACGAATTGTAAGGCGGGTCACTCGACCGAAATGACGACCACGACCACTCTGCCAAGAGTGATACGACTGAGAAGAAGAAGAAATCTCACTATACCGTAACTGAAAAGGTATAACTCAAACAGAAGACAGTTGTATAACAAGCTTGTGAAATGAAATATAGCATTAGAAGGGCCTAATCATGTTTATTATGTTTAAATTATAACTTTGGTGTGTTTATAATACTACAAATAATGTCATAACAACTAAGAATTATAGGACTATGATACATACCAACTCTAGACTGTGTATAAAATGAATAACTGTTAACATTTTCACTAGAATATTGCCTTAAATTTCGCGTGGCAATGATTGTTTGTGCAATACAGGGTGTAACAGAAAGTTGTAGTCATATTTTAGGGGGTTGTTAGGGACATCATTCTTAGCAACTTTCACTATGAAACCGATTTGACCAGAGCAACTTTAATTTTCACTTCTCTATACAAATCACCGCCCGGAGCAAAATGTATGGAGCAATGAAAAAAAAAGTTGCTCTGATCAAATCGGTTCATAGTAAAAGTTGCTCAGAATGGTCTTCCTAACAACCCCCTAAAATATGACTACACCCTTCTGTTACACCCTGTATACTACCTACTAACAGAATGGTTTGGATCGATTTTATTGAAATATCGTCTTACAAATCCGCCACTTTGAATCGCATATTCCGAAATTAAATTTAACTTATGCCTACATAATAGAAGGGTAATGTTTAGACTCGTCGTGGAGTATTAAGTATTGTGGAATTACAAAAGTGGAATATTAGAAAACACATTCACAAAAATAGATTTATTCTTATTCTGAGCCATGGAAAGTTTCATTGATATTTATTTTATTATGTTTTAATTGTTAGAGATCATTGTAACTATATTTCAATTCCCTTATAAATGCAATTTAGTTTGAGTACCTATCTTTATCCTGGCCCTTGCAAGCAAATAGTCACAAATTACAACAAAGATATTCTAAACTTTAAATACTCAATACAACAATATCCTATTAATATAATAATAAATCACGTGGAAATTGTGCAAATAGAAATAATATAATATTAATCTAATTTACTTACATAGTTTCATATAATTATTTATATAGGAAGAAGAATAACTTTTGTGCAGGACAGAAGTGTTAACATAATAATCAGTATAATTTGCTATTGTTAGAAATATCCATGACATGAGAAGTTTCACATCACTCATTGATCATTGATCAATCAAAGGAATTGTTTTTTTGTGATTGATAACATCCAATCATATTTTTTACATTTACTATGTTATATCAATAGCGAAACTTAACGTTCGCAGAAATCGCTTTAAAATTATTATTTATATAATTATAACATCAAGGCAGTGGCATATGCTCTTCTAACAGTATTAACACGAACATTTATGTTAAAAAGGCTTGTTGACTTACCTAGATATAATTTTGTTCATTTAATTATGCCTTAACTTAAGTTGCATATTTGAGGCTTGATTTTGTTAAACGATTAGATAGTATTCGTGAATAATTCGCATGTTTGCACACTTATGAGCATCTCGTTAGGATTATGTCATTACATGTAGAGCATTATAAATTTCAGTCTTCAAAATAACCCAATCAGTTATTAATATTACAGGATTATTTTGATACGCTTGTAAAATTCAGACATGCTTATAAAATGAGTAGAAATAGCCACTTGCATTAAACACTCTGGGAGCCGTAACATTGCACGATTAATAGCTATGGTAATCCGATGCTATGTCCGAGTTGTTAGTGGTATGAGAGGCTGCTTTTAAGTACTTATAATGTGGTCTACGCTTCAGTAATCGTTCTAGTTATTTGCCGTACTGTGCATATATCTAGGGTCATTTACATAATAGGTATATATTACTAGCTGAGTTATCTTAAAGCGTTATAACCTTGCATGCTGGACTGAAGTTGACAATATAAGGGAGATATTTCTCGATCTATTTCTAATGACAAGTGGTATCACGCGAAGCCATAATACAAAAACATGACTACAGTAAACAGTATAAACGTATCCCTTACGCATACATTATTATTGATAGACATAAACACAGTTAAATATAAATAACTAAATACAATAACCGGCGCACACGGTATTTTCCTTAACGGTAGCTCCCATCAATACTTTGCGTCAACATTGCACTGTGCAAGCCTACTCCAGCGACTGATACAACCGTAGCTACCCACATTCGATTCGTCCATTTTTTAGCAGACCTCTGTACCCAAGAAGGTTTTCCTTACCCAAATCTCCGCTATCCACTGAGAAAGCCAGCGTCGATTCACCAATTCTGAAACTAATACACGAAAACTCACGAAACGAAGGGAGCAACATAATCGCGCTGAGAAACCCCCGTGTTTATTGTCGAGTCAGTCCCCGCAGCAGCAAACAAGGCTGGAGTGCTGCCCTCACGCGGCCAGGAGTGCCTTGATGTTCTTCGGCGTGGAATGGTGGTTCAGATGCTTGGTGGTGTAGCGCAGGGCGTTGAGCAGCGGTTCTGCCTTCGAGGGGGGCTGTTGCTGGAGGAACTTGACGCAGCCCTTGACGTCGACGGAGGAGGACCGGCAGAAGGCGCCGGCGGGGTGCACCCAGTCGTAGAGGATGATCAGACCCACCATCACTCGCAGTACGAGGAGGGATGTCTCCTCTCTGCTGAACTGGGCGACGAGTTTCCTGGAAACAGAGCGAAGAGGTTTATGGACAACTGAATAAACTGCCCGTTCTACGGAACTGAGCTGACTGCTAATATCCAGTAGTAGTGGACACAGAAGGGACGCTAAAAGAAGACGAAGAAAAACTAGGGCTCAAGTATAGGCCCCACATCAAAGTTATACTTGTGTCATTTTCATGACGTTAGCCAATGCCAGACTTTGAGCTTCAAACTTAACTTTTTAGTGGTGCATTCATCGATTTATGGGTGCATTCGGTCGTCTATTCTAATCTCTGAGAAAAAGGCGGGAGCTAGATAATGATATAATTTACGTATTATTCGTTCATTAATAGTACCCATAAGTACATAGAAATTACGTTTATTGTAGACTTGTTGAAATGTCGCGTGTTTTGTTTTTAAAACATGCGTGACTGAAATCGGAGACAAATGTTATTCAAACTGTTTAATTAAGTATGATGAGGTGTTCGTATTATTATGAATCGAAGCAGTTATGAAGTTTTGTAATTATAACGATACAAATTAATTAACCACACACCTATCTACAGTACGGGGCCATTGTTTTGGCACGTCGCGTCGGGGCGGGACCCGATGTGCCACGCACGAGTATGATACTCGGCGTTTGACTTGGCGGGAGAGAGAGCGAGAAGAGACCCGACGTCACGACGTGCCAAAACAATGCCCCCGTACTGTACCTATACTTTATGCAATCGATATTTAATAAAGGGTAAGAGATAAATTAGTATACCACCGCACCGGTTCGATGGTGGACAGATTCATCATCACTAGCAGGCAATGGAGGCTCAAGACCGGAGTATCTAGATGGCATGGTTAAAAAGAGACCGATGATGATGAAGAACACAACACAACTGAAAACCTTCTTTTCTGACCAGCACATCATATATAGCGGCCATCACAAATAAGCGGCCTTTAAAATAAGTAAATCAGTGCAGTAGATTTATTTGTTAATGTTTTAGCAACACAGGCTGGCTGTGGTAACAGGTCACATGTGTTGTATTTACACAATCAGCCAGAGTTAATGATATTCACAGCAGTTAAAACGACGCACTATTTGCCTACTTTCGATATAGGACGCGGACGCATACCGTTCGTCCGTATTGAAAAGTCACTACCGTTTTCGTATTAGTTTATGCAATGATCATAAAGGTACAATTGACTGTTGAAATAATTTATTTTAATTCTTGTAGGTAGGTAAGTACTCGCTGCAGACGGCAACAAAATAGTTCAAATTTAACTTTGATCTCTTTAATCTGTGCTTTGATCAAAGCTGCACAATAGGTATTATAGGATGCCGACATCACTCATCATCAATCATCCATCACATACATATTAGAGATGGGCCGACTGTGACTTTGGCCGACTACCGACTAGTCGGGGCGGCGTCAGAAATGGCCGACCGATCATTGCTTTTGGTAGGTTTTTGGTGACATCGGTAATGTTTGCTAAGTCTAAGCTGCGTTGCTCACACTTCGGTCGTTTATTAGTAGTTAAACTTGTAGTTTAAAATAATTTTACTGTGGATTGATAATTATTTGAGATGTGGAAGCTTTTTATAGTGTGAATTCAAAGTTAACAATAAATTTAGGGTTCAGTTAAATTGATAATACGGTTTTTATGCAAAAATCTATAAAAAATATGAATAAAATAAATGAGCCGACTTGTCGGCGCTTTTGGCCGACAAATCGCCGACTACTAAGTGGCCGATTAGTCGGCTTTACCGACTAGTCGGCACATCTCTAATACACATACATTGAGTTTCTGAAATTCTATTACCATATCGATTGAATCGGGTCCAGGTAGATGTCTTCGATATTATAAACCATGCAGGATTGATCAAATATAACATACCTATAAAGTGCCTTAACGAATGATCGTCTACTGTAGCTCCTTAATTAAAGTCGGCCTAACTTAACTAAGAAGCCCACAAGGCGTGACTGTTCGCACATAAACGGAACAGACAGCGCCCAGCGCGCTATGCCACGGAAATTGCGAACTGCAAATGCAATCACTCAAAGTACATTCTTAACAAAATAGATATCAATTGCGGGGCAGGAAATTTACGAGCTATAAATTAGTGGGAGGACATTCCACTGCTATGTTGACATCACTGGTAACTGGATAATTAATTGAAGATGAAGAAACTTGGTTTTGAGGGCACAGCTAGCCGCCTTGTGTAGTTCTAATTGAGGAGCAGCCCTTCAAGACTGCTACTATACAATGAGTCAATCATTCCTAATCAGCCGCACGAGTGTTATGTATGTTCGACAAGGCATTGTCTTGCTTCTTGGGTTGAGTAAGATGAGTATCATCGTATGTAATGGACTAAAATATTGTGATATTTGCCAGAAATCACGATAATACAATACGTAATATTATCATTCGAGAACAATAGTAAAGAAAGTTAGTGATTGAGTCAAGAGTATATCTAGACGTTATGGAGTCAGTAGGTTATCAAGAACCTGAATCCTGATATTGTATCAATCATAACACATCAGCAGTGCATTATCAAGAATGTACCTACAGCTACTTTTAATTTATTGTTATTCAAAGCGCGGTAGCACCGATTGTCATGCCGTTTTGTCGGTACACCCACTCTATAAGGAAGTGACCAATCATACACCGGTGAAGCGCTGACAAAACAAAAGTTTACCGCAACCAAATGTAAACCTCGAGGAATAGAGGTAATGGTAAACTATAACAGTAGTGAATAGGTGCGAGAAAAAACGGTATTTTCGGCAGGTAAGCCACTGCGAATCTGAACGTGAAGTCTACATACACTAATCAGATTCCAAATCTCGCAGAATCGTTTAGATAATATACAAAATTCCTAAATGTCATCATGAGATTCATAATCAGGGGAGCTGTTAGTGCTATAATCGTCCTCGACGCGGGGGTCATGTCGTCCTATCTGCAGCAAGATTTATTCTCGGAACGACAGCCATAGCAAATCGATATCAACGCTGTGACGACGATGTTGAACTTTGTATGCAATGTTAAGGCCGATTCCAGTGGCGTCACCGACTCACCACTAAACTAATTAAAAAGTAAATGTAAAATTAGGACGTATGGCAACCGGATAAGAGCGGTCGTATTTCAAGCTGACAGTTTACATCGTTAGATTTAACGCCTATTTCCATACAATTTCTATCTACCATCGAATGTTGAATTTATTATCGAAAAACAATTAAGTATTTAACTGCTTACAAATAAAATAGTGTTTGTTACAGAAATTAATGGTTTTTTTTTACAGTATGAATCAAGATTATACCCCTCATAATAATGGGTGGCTACAATACTAAACGTAAAAATACGGAAGGTAAATAAAGAACAATTACAGTTATCGAGATAAGTTTAGAAAGTGGAGGTCTTTTGTCTCTGCCAGCCTCTCTTCCGGGAAAGAGGCGTGGGCATATGTATTATTTTAGATGTACATTATGTATTGTACGGATCATACTATGAAGTCTTACTAAATTAATAAGACTTCATAGTATGGTCCGAGTGCTGTGGAAAATCCCATAGGTGTAATATGAGTAAACTAGCCTACTAAGACAGAAGGACCACACAATGATCTGTTGCGGTCGGGTGGATCAATGAATCACAGAAATAATCCCTCTAAGATCAAGTATTCATTATAAAGAGATATCTCTAATAGTTTTCGAGATAGGATCAAAATAAAACTTCTCACGGCTCACCCCCACACCCGGGGACTTTTAGTATGTTCTGGACACCTAAAATAATATTTCTGCCAATTTTCAAAACTACACGATTTATTTGGTCTGATCGTCGTTAATTCACTTAATTTTCCTATGCTACACATGCAAGCAATTAATAAATGAATGATAAACGTATTCGTGTATAAACTGCAGCCTCTGCAGGGAAAACTTTCGTTTCCCATCTTCCTTTATACCGCGATAGAATTCATTATTTCTAAATTCTATGAATCCACAATCGATAGCGCACCACAGGCGAGCAAACTACGATAATATCTCTCCTCGTCCGCTGCACAGGACATACGATCCGGGCCTTGTCATCAATACGCCCCCGTGCACTGGGCAGCACAGAAAGCGACACCATTTGAACCGGTCCGAGGAAAATATAGCGCTTTTACTTGGATTTCAAAAGCATTAGTGGTAGACTTTAGATTTGAGCTAGAAATAATGAGGATGCTCTGTACTGCGAACAATATGGACGGCGATCGAGACTACTGGAACCAATTATATAGAGTAACGCTCTTTCCCATACTGGGTGGCAGAGGCACAACTGTGCCCACTTTTACCCAGTTATTCAATACTCCATTTTGCGTGATAGGGGTCTAGCTTTAGTGCCGCAGTAATGAAGGTGAATTACTTACTACAATAATATATATAGTAACATGGTATGATGAGATGAATGATGATAAATGATAAACAAAGGGTAAAGTAGAAGAGAAAAATCTGTTTCTATCAGGAAGAGACATAAAAGTATGTACCAATTTTATGGATACAACAGGAGGTAATGTTCAATAGTTATATATGTACATCGTACAATAGTTTCCCATTCGTCAATGCCAGTGGTGTCCATTGCAACTGCAAGTGACACATGATCCGACTTGTAATAAATACGCCCTTGTACTACACGGACCGCGGCCGACTGAAAGCCGCAGCCGCTGCAATCTAGTTGTCTACTGGTGTAGTCGGACCAGAGGATCTCGAGTTAAATGTGTCCAAATTGGTTGATTTTGTGAGTATCGCTGCAATGGTTGCATACTTCCCTGGCACAAAATGGAGTATAGAATGACTTGGAGTCACAGCTTAGGAATAAGGCGTGGTTTGCGTGAGAATTTGTAACAAATTAAAAAGAGTTTTAATGAAGTTTAGTTACCATTTTGGCCTGCCTCATAAAATCAACCAAGAAACTAACGGATTTTTTCAATTCGGAAAGACATCTGATGACATTGGCAGAATTATCAAATCGATGAAAGCCATTAATTAAGAAATTGAATTGAATTAATTCGAAAAGTCAAAACCTTGCTATCCTACATTGTTGTAAAGATTTATTATGCTCTACATTGAAGCAGACAACAAATATATTTGACCATGAACCATGCTCCATACTACAAACACTCCTAGCTGTGTTGTGTGGTCTGTGAGCATTGAACAACCACGATCGCATGGTCTTACTGCGTAGATCTATACTTTAGTACTTATACCATAGTCTGTAGCTCACAACGTTTAATGGAGAAAGCTAATCTGGTTTTAGTTTATGCTAAGAGCTAACCCTGAGTAGAATACCCTTGGCAACGGTATTGAACAACAGTGAAAACCAACTTAAATCTGAACTTAGGTGAACTTTCAGTTAAAACGATTTCGCAATTATAATAACTCTGTTTCCTGCAAAACTGAATTATCCACTTCCTGCGAAGTTTCTGGAAGCATTTTAAACGACTGAGGAACGAGATATTGATCGGACTGCGGGTTTATTCCGAGAAACTAGCCATTCGTGGAGAGTTATCGGGAAAAAGCCACTTAAGTGCATTATTGTGGGAAATATAACAGAGTTATGTTAGATACCTGCATTGGCTTGACCTTAGGGCTTACAGTACATTTAACGTAAAACAGTAACTGACTTTAGTAGTTCACTATCTTGATTCGAAGAAAACACGCTATACGTTCAATGGTCTAGTACCTACTGAAGGAAGCTTGAAATATTATGCAATTTCTTAATCATGGAATTTTTCGCGTGTCTTCTTGTTGTTTTGGAATGTTTTCCCCAAAATTACTGCATACGATTACATAATTCACTGCATTGAATTGATGATGTTAAAATCTTTATACGCGTGATATTTCATCCGGTTGTAACAGAAAACTGATGGAATACTTTCCAGACAAGACCTATGTTCAAAATAGTCCAAATCATGTTTATTCTTTAATTTGAAATCGCTGGGCAGCTCTGGCAATTTACTAGGACTAATTAAACACCAGAAACGGTATTTATCATCTTCCAGAAGGAATGATGTTACACCAAAGAATTACTAGTGGCTCTGTGAGCTGTAGACCTCGCGAGTATGTCGGTAACCCAAATAATTTACTTTCAATAACACATACAAACTTATGAATGTACCTGGTTACGTACATGCAGTATGAAAGTAGCCGCACCAATAACTTTGTAAACTACATTTTGCGATCTAAAATTTCACGCGAATAGGTTGAGAAATGCGCCCTGTAGAGGAGAACAGGAAAACAAACAAACATACGAAAGCATTTTTGGCCAATCCTGAAACGGAGACGCTTCGCTCGCTCGGTCAATAATGGATGGGCTCAAAATTTCAACAGAGATTCGTAATTCTTTAGATTCGGCGATACGACACCGGCTCGATTGTCTACGGTAAACAATAGAACGTAACATAGTGTCACGCCTTTACCAATAAAGGGTTGCAGAGGCACAATTTTGCCCACCTTTAAGTTAAGTTTAGACAATCCTAGTAACGCTAGCGCCAGTCTCCAGACAAGCCTTCGCTGGCCTGGTCCGTGTTGTTTAGATGAGGCCAATGGATTCCTTTCATTCCTGAATTATTCTTGTGGTCTAAACCTAGAACAAATGAAGGATCTTCAACCTAAATAATCGAGTAAAACACTTACGGGTTCTCCAGCATCCTCAAGCAGACCTTCGCCATGGTGCTCAGGGTCTCCGTCGTATTCTCCAGGTCCTGCTGATTGTCGTTCACGAACTGTGAAGTAGCTTCACTCAGCACCTTGAGCATCGGCGTCGCCTGCGCATAGAAGAGGGACATTCTGTTGGCGACCTCAGCGCTCACGTGTGGCTCCTCATCGGGCGGGAGGTCATTGATCATGCCGCCGCGGGAAACGGACCGCCGGTAGTAACTGAAGTCATTCTGGATGGCCGGCGTTTTCATCTGGTAGGGAAAATGGGTTGTGTTGAGTTGAATACTTGCATTATTCTGAGGTGTAAAGAATCTTATTTTGGAAATGATGGGACAACATCATAAGTTTAATTAGAGGAAGAGTAGGAAATTAGAGGCTCTACCTATGTATGTCAAAAACCAAGTAAAATTAAATGAAATAGAAAGATTTTTGTAAAGCTTTAACATATTTGGACACGTCGACTATAAATGACACAAGCGATCTTCAGTAGGTAAAGTACGTGCCCTATTTTTACTACGGTACGGTATAAATAACTACTACTAAATATAATAATAAAAAAGGTCCCACAGTATATCTAGATAACTCAAACATGACGAGGAATTAATTAGCAGATTACATGTTTATACATAACATTTTTATTATGATTCCTAAGCACTGAGAGCTGATGAACACATCAAATGATTCACTGTGTAATAGGCGTGACAGCTTGAGGCCAAGGCTAACTTTCTACTAGCTGACACACCAGACCCAATCGCTGATGGATTCGCTACCTTATTCGCGTCGGGAGCACCCAATTACAAACGCCAAATGGTTTCTAAATCGTCGAGGGCGCGCTATAAATGATTGATTGATTGTCGCGAAACTCTGCACAAGATCTCGCTTGAATTTAAATTTGTGAATATGTACTCGGAATGGAAATTGGCAGGCGACCGCCCACACGCAACGGGTAAATGGCACACGATAAAGTGATGATAAAGGGCCGTACTACTTTAATAGTAATTGACGCTTCTGCCTTATTTACAATGTGCAGAATAACTAGGAAGAAGTCTTTCGGTTAGACATTTGAATTTGTAGGAACATAGGTATGAGCAAAGATAAAATAATATACTACGTAATGGGTATGAGTTAAGTGTGGATGCTGGTTTATTTCAAATAGGAGCATAATTGAGTAGCGAGGAAAAGGCGCACGTGAAGAAACTAAACCGCGTATAGTATGTACGATACGGGAGCGAAATAAACGTACAATGTGGGTTTGCACGCGATATAGCCCAACACAGTGCAATGACATTATCAACTTGAGGTCAAATGTGTTTCAAAGCGGATTGAATTTACTCAGTATTTTCGGAATTCTGGTATCGGGACGAACTTTTCGACGCAGAATAAACATAGTAATAGAATATTGATGACGATAATGATTGTACAAACCATTTCGGTAACGACGACAACTTTGTACTTGTCGCTCATGGAGTCATGGGCTCGCAAGTTGGTTAATCAATACATATTATCCAGTTAATGAAATGATAATCGAAGAGAAGGAATGTAACAAAAGGTGTTTCAAGACACGTATAGTAATAGATGTCGTGTAGGGTACACTGCACCACTATCGGTTTATAGGTGATGTCATCCCAATTATTATGCCGCAGAGCTGTAGGCTGACAGTGGGTCGATGTACGGGCGAAATACATGTTGCAAACACAAGGATCTACCTTGGACGGTAGGTATGAATGAAACTTTTGCTTGAATGAAAGATATAGTAAAAGTAATCTTTGAGGTTAGGTCTTCTTTATTCTACAGATTTTTGCGCTGCATTGCGTTGCGATAAACGCGGTAGGTACATACTTTGAACTCTACGAGTGTGATCCTAAATGTTAATAATAATTCGTCGCCATAGATTATCAAGAAATGTACATGTGAGCATATACATGTATCTTCATATGCCTAACATTCAATTTATTTGGACAGAAGCGACCATCCGGATATCCTTGGAATGTCATCAGACCATCTGGCATGGATATGATATTATGGTACATAAACGCGCGATAAATTGGTGAGTCACGGAACGTTTCACTTACTTTATATTCGTCGAATTTGAGTACGAATTCTAGTATTTCTGCGAACTGTTTGACCAGGGCCTGCTGTTGCTCCAAGTGCTGTGTTGGGCTCATTGCGCCGCCTACAAGAGACCCAAGCAATCTGGGCACTACCTGAGGACAATGAGAAAAAATATTATTAGCATTGTTGAATTAATATGTTCTTATACGGAATATACTATATCTAAGACTAAAGTCACTTCAATATCAACAAGAACACCGAATGCTTAGTCATTTCCTCAACCCGATTTTTCCTCGACTTAAGATAAACTATATCTAAGACTAAAGTTACTTCAATATAAACAAGAATACCGAATGCTTAGTCGTTTCCTCAACCCGATTTTCCCTTGACTTAAGATAATTAAATTTTTGTCAAAAATTACATTTTAATTATTGATGGAAACCTTGATATCTTCTACGGAATATACTATCTAAGACTAAAGTTATTTCAATATCAACAAGAATACCGAATGCTTAGTCGTTTCTTCAACCCGATTTTCCTTCGACTTAAGGTAATTAAAGTTTTGTCAAAAATTACATTTTAATTATTGATGGAAACCTTGACATAGCACCAAGTCAAGGACCTTTCAAGCAAACGACGTATATATGGGTATTAAAAGGTTGTATGATAAAAGTTAGCGTATGTAATTCAGGGAGGTAGTTGTTAACAACGGAGCTTTCCATTCATTTCTGGGAGCTTGCCAAAAGCGTAGGCTTTACCTTTACAGACACAACGAGGATGTAATCTTTCACGAGACGAGCCTTTGCCTTTTCAAATGAGTTATAAAGTAGCAGACATAACAAGTAAATTCAATTTCAGTGAAAAAACTACGATAAAAATCCTTCGCCTTTCAGACTTTCATGCAAACACAGAGTCAATTGAGGAGGTTAGGAACAAAAGGTGTCATTTACTTATTTGGCCTTTTTCGTTTTTTTTTTGCTATCCGACTCAAAGCCCTGAATTCTATCATTATATGCAATGATCAACTTCAAAAGGCTACTAATTTCCTAGAAAAATCAGCCTCAAAAGCTGCTTCTGGTACAAAAAGTGACATTTTTATATCAAAATAGATCAATGTGAATACTTATGTTTTTTCTCAATTTACTCAGAAAAAGGAAAAGTGTAAATGACACCATTTGTTCCTAACCTCCTCAATTTATTTTGCTGATTACTGCACGGACTGTCGAAAAGTTCGACACACAGAAATCATAACCCAATTAGAAATATGATTATCTTGTATCAGCAACAACGTCAATGAAATCGAGTCCATTGTTGGAAGTTTTTAAACAATGTCAGGAAGCGGTTGTTAACTGCCGATTACCTTGTTAACTGGTTTCGTTTTGCCGCTACCCAAATGTACGCAATCTTTTGACTTTATCATTTCAGTCTGTGTATACTACCACTCTGCCACCTTGGAATTCTGAGACCCTGGCCTTATTCTTACTTCCAGTCAACAAACATATTTCTGTAATCAAGGGTTCGATCCGTCGTCTATAGGTAATCTTAACCAAATCTAATGGTTTTCCGTGGAAATACAAGCTTTAGGTGGCGTGACTTCTGTTTACTCCTACGTAACGCTCTTTCAAACAAAATCATATCGTCGTATAAATAATAAAGCTTTAATTCTGTTTGACCTAACCGTCAATTATAATTTGGCTTTACTAAACTTATTGAATGCAGATTCAGGGCCCCATGAATCATCATATATCCGATATGAAATTCATAAGCATTGTAGGCAGCTTAAAACGAGCAAATATTGAGACGATAAACAATATTAGTATTCTGTAAAGTGTGGTGTGCGATGTAACTTTTCAAGCATGAATAACCTAGAAAAGAAACTGTTTGTCCCGAGTAGGAGTCATTGAACTATAGCAAATCTTGCATGCACATAATATGCTTTAGTATCGTGAGCTGAGAATGGATCTGTGCATAAAAGCCGCTGCAATGGTAAATCTCTATTACCATTTCGTATGTCTTGTGTGTAAGTATTACACAAAACTGAGTAGGTAGTTTGCTCGTTTTGTACCAGTTGCACGAGTATCTATTACGGATTGTCGCTGGGTTCTTTGACATTTTTTATTTTCCCGAGCTGAATCACGCTTGGCAAGGACCGAGGACAGTTTTAGGAGTTTCTCATTCCCGAACGGAAATAAAAGGAGAGCGAACATACGGACGCAGGAATGCTTTTTATTTCAAAGATTCAGACGGTGTGACCATCTTGGAAATCCAGCCCAATGTCTAATAGCTGCATTACACGTTGGGCCAACGCGTTCGGCCAACGCGTTGACCAAGCGTGTAAAGCCCCTATTTGCCAAGTTTGTAGCTTGGCCACGGGCGTTGGCCGGAAATCCATCTCTTGTCGGTTTTTCGTGACCAATCAAAGGGAATTGGTGGTGGGTGGGTGACGGCGGCAAACGGTGTTCAGACGTTCGCCCAACGATTAACCTCAAAATTCGGATGAAATCGACCGTTTGTTTTTCGTTTTAGCCGTGTTTCTTTCAATTAATATATTTGAAGAAAAGGGTCATCTTTATCAAAATGAAGCTTTTATTTGGCATGCAAAACACAAAAAATCATCATTTGGCATAGAGTGACGTCCATGTTGAGGTATGTGGCATCGTCTGACGGCCAACGCGGGCCGATTGCCACACGAACGTGTGAACAGCCAGCGTCAACTTAATTTGTCATGTACGTTGGCCGAGCGCGTTGGCCAACGTACAATGCAGCCATAAGATGAAAACCTGCCAAATAGTGCCACAAACTTTGAATAAAATGCCGAAAACTTTTTAAATATAGGTACGGTCTCTAAAATAATAACATGGTATTTTTAACTATTTAATAATACACACACATTACAGTTATATATGTTTATTCGTTAACCTAATGAAATAAAATAAACTTAGGGTCGCTTGCTAGAAAATCCGCTTAGTTCTGATTATATAGTATTTTACTAATTTGAATTAATTCCCTATCACAATTAGCTTAAT
Organism: Argyresthia albistria; assembly: GCA_963457715.1. NCBI lineage: Eukaryota > Metazoa > Arthropoda > Insecta > Lepidoptera > Argyresthiidae > Argyresthia > Argyresthia albistria. The sequence continues at coordinate 7,996,347 of OY735265.1, forward strand.
CGTGATAAACCTTTCTCTTGCACCACTTCTTTTTAATAGGCTTGTGGCCTGTCAAGTCAAAATAGATACTTTTTATGAGCTGTCAAAACGGAACTTTTGTTCCTGGGTTCTATGAAATAACAACAGAATGACGTCATGTAAAAGTGCCATCAAATGCTGGCTTTTTTTTTTGCACAAAATTGACTTTATAAAATTTATCTGCTGGAAATATACAATTCTGAGAATTTCAAGCCATTTTGTACATAATGCTTCAATTTAAGACTTGTTCCTAGATTTATTAGATTACCTTGGCCACAAGCCTATTCTAACTAGCCAAAAGAATGAATGATTTCAGTGACTTCCGGTTTACTCTGTGATTTGAGTGAGTGAGACAGATACAAAATAGAGCGAGAAAGCATGTTTATTACTTTCTTTCTCTTTTTCTTTCATTGTTGTTGTTTGTTTGTCCGAGGTTTGTCCTTGTCATGAGTTGTCAGCAAACGTAAAGTCAGTTGGTAACCATGGCAACTATTATATGGAATTTTGACAGTCACTATAATTGGAGTTTGATCGCCCAAACTTGGCCGATTATACTAGAATTAGCTTAAACGGAGGATAATCGTAATTAGCAGTGAAATCTGCGTGGAGCAAGACGATATGTAATTTTTTCTCTAATGCCAATTAAACTAAAATTATTCTGTGCTAATCAGCTACTTAAATTTTGCAGAAAGCCGTCCTTAAACTACCTATTAAGTTTTTGTATTTTTATTTCATTGGGTAAACTCTGTCAAAAAAATAAAAAATCAGCATTTATATCGTATTCTTCCCTATCATTTTCATTATACATAGTCTTAGTCATCTGTCTAACTATTTCTTTCGTTGGTTAAAATGAGATGCAATCACCATATTCACTTATGCCTTGTTTTACGTGTAAAATTGAGGAAACGTGTTCATTAAGAAATCTATTGCGTATTTTAGTTTGAATCAGATTAATTTTAGAGAAAATTATTTCGCATAGCAAGCTGCGTTCGACATGGGCAAGCACAGCAGTCCCTTTACAAAAGTCGAAAAGTGGTATTGCCGTTTTACAATTGGTTAATTTTTCATGATATGAAATATTTTAGATTACGTGAAATACTGCTAAAATCTGCCAGTTTAATAAAACGTCAACATAAACTGCCAGAGGTTAAATTACTGGTCCAAAACTGCCAAAAAGGCAGGAAACTGCCAGATATGGTCACACTCTCGACATCACACACAACACAACTTTACACATTTGGTACGTAAGAAATGCGACAGTCGCGCTCGAGACACTGATATCAACAATGTTGTGTGTCTTCGAAAACATAGATGTTGCAATTTTACATAAATTAACTGTACTATCACAGCAAGAAGAGAATCATAAACATTCAATTATCACGTATGGCGCCCGATAGAAGTCAGTGCTCTCTCGTTTATTAAATTAGCGCTAGTTATCGCCTAATTGCTAGATTCGAGCGGTGCGGTGGACTGTAAGCCAGATGTTAACTTTACAACCATTTAGGTTGGAGGCCAAATATGTATTTTCAGCCCTCGATTTGTCAACTGTTTAGTTAGATTATACTCGTGTTCGACGGCAATCGCTACAAAAAAGGATTGCTCAGCACGTGTAGGCAGCTCCCAAAGTCTCATATTTTTGGAATGGGTAAGATTCGGACGAAAAGAGAAAAGAGCGTCAGATTTATAGATTTACAGTTCTGGAGTGTTGCTAGATTGTAGGATTCATGCTCATGAACGTTGCTTTATCTCTGATTCATTCTTATTAACATGCTGGCGGTGGCAATAGTCTCGGTATGAAGATTTTCGCACCGCCTGCGATAGATATGAAAGTATTTATTGTCTGTTGCAGTGCAGTGCACCAAGCCAGGCACGCAACATTAACTTTTGGTGCAAGACACGATCAGCATTCTCAATCAGCATGTTCACTGTTGAAATATCTCGATGATTTAAAGTTTTCTCGACTCTTTACCCTAGATTATTTATGTATATTTTGAATGACTATCAGTAAACGTATAAATAACTCAAGAAAGTAACTATCAATGCGCATAATGAAATGACTACAGCTAAGAACGAGGCAGATGCTAAAACAATTAGGAAGCAAAATAGTCACTGCGAGATCAATAGCAGTCACAGGGATAATGAAACCCACTCAGAACTTAAACAAAGAAAAAAAATATGCATATCTAAAGACAAGCGAGCGATTATGAAACGACAGGGAGGATTAAGAAAACTTAGCAGCATGTGGCCTATGTACTTTTGGGATTGGAGCTAGGAAGAGTCCCAAATTATTATTCCAACAAGATTCCAACCTCATTTTTTAAGCAACAAACTTGCCCAAGATAATCCGAAGGTTATACTAGCAACGGAGTGTTTGCTTGAGCCAAGTTCAATTAAAACATACAAACTGCCGAGACTCGAAGCGGCAGGGAGTTGAGTTTAAAGGGAATTTATGCACAACCACGCCGAACCTTGAATATCTGGATCTAATGATATTAAATTGTGAAGCTGTGAAGTGATGTGTTGAATATTATACGACCACGAGCTCCAGAGCCTTGAAATTCCCACATAGTTCTCGAATTGAATTTAGAAAAGGCCTTGCATTGCTTGTTGAGTTATCTTTTTCAGGTTTTCACTAAATCACGATGTTTCAAAGCTGAACGATTGAGTATCTTTGTAAGAATTTCAAGCTGAAGGATTGATACCTGGGTTTAGGAGTTTGTAGGATCGTATTCTAAGAATAAGGAAGAATGATCTCCTACTGCTATAAGTGGCACCTGTTACACAGCAAGCAGGTGCGATGCGGCGCAGGTAGATCCCTTTTCCGACGGCCGGATGACTCGTATATTTGTAAGTAACGTGAAAAGGATCAAACGGGATAGTCGAATGAAGTAAGTAGAGCACTTTAATAATAAAGTTAAGGTGTTCAGTGGAATGTAGGCAGCTGCAAGGAACTAGTTTGCAATGTGCACAGCAGTCGAATGCAGTTTGCATTCCGATTGGACATGTGCGAACTGTCACTTATTCCTTCAAGGTCTTTTAGACCGTGGACGTATTTTATGGATGAAAGTAATGCAAGTCGTTTAATGATGATGGATGCCTATCGGGAGATCCAGAATTTTTCGAAACTCTCGTATGGTTTTAGTATAGCCCTTTTGAAGAATAGGGTATTGCAGAAAAGACTTCGTGGAACATTCTTAACTAGTGAACCTAATTATTTCTAATACAAGTGGACACAATTGTGCCTCTGATACCCCGTATATGGGAAAAGGCGTGATGCTGTGATGTTAGCACTAGTACACCAAAAATAATATAGCAATGAACTTAGCTTTCACGTAATACCAAACGACCCCCGTCCTAGTGATTCATTCATGCCGTCGACTAACGTGGAACCTTTTATAGCGGACACAGCATATTGTGAAACAGTTGCTGCCAAGATACCAGGACTTTATTGGCAGGTGGTAAGGAGTGTTCTTCATTGGCAGCAGCTGGGGATAGCTTGGTTAATGTAGTACTGCAGAGCAGCGGTGCAGTGCCAAGTAAGGAAATGCATGTAAGTACAACAGCCTATTCGCATTGCGTGTTTATTGTGGCTTATTGTTCGATAAGGTATACTTTATTGGGAATATTACGGGTGCTGCTTGGCTGCTGACTTGCTGTTGCAACATTGGGAAAGCCAAGGTTTTTTGTAACAATTAGCTGAACGTGTTATTAGAGGAGGTTAATTGTGGATGGACACGATCATATAATTATTACTATGTCGAAGGCACGGCATACGGCACAGTCGTCTTCGTTTTCGTTTAGCTATCAATATAATCGAATGAAATAGGTATAGTATATCGATTGTGTGCTCGACAGATAAGAGCTATGATACGCTAAGTTGATATTTATTTTTTTAGACCAAAGTGAATTACTGATGGACGAATTTAGGTGCAACTCTTTAATACTAGGGATAGGGGTTTTTAGCGGTAAGCCAATGACCCTCTGATGCCAGTAAATGGTTAAGTCACCTAGCAACAGCTGCCTACATGGCTACGCATATTTCTCAGAAGCAATATACTATTTCAATATCGTTTGGAACGTTTAGCCTGGACAACAGCAGTATGTCGAGTGTTGTACGTATACTCTAGGCGTTTTATCGACTTGGCGTGGATAAACTTTTGACTAATGGCCTAAAGGAACAGTAAATAAGTTTATAGGTTCTTGGCAAACTCACTTGGTGATTATAATGCATTTTCTTCGTTTGTTGCCTTGGAACTGCGCAGTACTGCGCATATGCCCTAGCCCTACCTACTTCAATCAACTAAAGGACCTCTATTACACTGCGCTAAGGGCCCTTGTGGAAGGGAGCCTTTTCTCCTTTTTAGGGAAACTTATTCCCTTTTGCTTATTACATTGTCCTAGGTAAATGAGGCAGAAAGTGCACTCATTTAGCGCAATGTAATAGCCCTTTAACAACAACATAGCATGATGATGATTTGATACCCCATAACTTAATCGAGTTTGACAGAAATTTAAAGCGTGTTTAACAAATCATTGTCATTCAATATAGTGAGTAATAGCGTAGCATGTCCCCGAAAGGATGCATGCATTCAACCAACTCTCACGGCCGAGCTATGCGCGTATGAATTGTTTGATTGGATGATTGTCACACGCATCAGAGTAATCCGTGCGATTGTGGGATGATAGGGTGAAATGAGAAAACATTACGAGTCATAAAAACTGGATATAGCTCTGAGATTCTATACCAGTGTAGGTAGAGTGGTTTATTGAATATATTGTCCGCGAATGCTGAACTAACTGCCAAGGCCAACACAAGTTTAAACTTACACACAAGGTGATGCTGTTGAATGCCGATATCTTTCGTAGGGAAATGTTAAAGCAAGTTTAGACATTTAAGATGCACATTACTTTAACAGCCGTTATTGCGGCAGTCAATCAGTGATGTTATCTTTAAAGAAAATAGGTACCTATAGGTAGGTATGCCTGATAGTAAAATTCTGGTCCAACTAACGAAACTTTAACATAATAATTTACATACAGGCACATACATAATTTTACAGAGCCACGCCATTCATTTTACTTCAACCTTACCCAATATAATGTATGTTGTTGTTTAATAATTACACTGAGTTTATTAACCAACCTAGGTATGTCACCAATTGTTATTACTGGCATAATTTATGCATCAGAAACTAGCTCTTATTGCAATAATAAAACAAATCATACATAGAAACACGACACTGCGCTCCATCACTGGCATTGCTGACGTCGTCGGCGCAAAGACCGCTAGGCTGAAGTGGGACTGGGCCGGACACGTGCGCCGCACATGCGCATGCACCCCCAAAAATGGGCCAAACTGACCACCGAATGGGTGCCCAGCCCACTGATGGTCGCCGGAATAGAGGCAGGCCGAGACGTCGTCGATGGCGGGACGACCTGGACAGTTATTTGCCGGACTGGATGGAGGCAGCACAGCACAGGGAGGAATGGTCTGAGACAGGGAGGCCTTTGCCCAGCAGTGGGACACTACGCAGGCTAAATCAATGCATTCTGTATCAGTATCCCAGCCCAGATATAATGCTGTTGCAAAAGTAGCAAGAAATAATACGTCTTTACATATTATTTATTGGTAGGCGTAGGTATGGTTCAAAAACTATGTCAAAAACAGTCTATTAAAGAATTCTTATTCATTACTCTTATTCTTATTAATGTAAAAGAATATTTAGATGACAAAACTGCGTGGTCTTTACCATCTCAGCGCACAGAAATCCAAAGAGGGGCGATGGACTGAGTCAGTACGTCTCTCTTCGGTGTATTTCCTTAGACTTAAGTAGAAATACATGACATTGTATTTTTAAGGCCCTGACATATTTTAAAAGAGGTATGGGGTAGTTTCTTGCCCTTCTTTGCTCCATCCCTAAGCCCACAACTTCCAAAGAGGCGGTAGTATTAAAAAAATATTACTATTATATTGATGTTGAATAAGCAATCTGTATGATTTTATGGTCAATAAAAAAAATTGAACTTGTACTAGAGGGGGTTGGGACAGGGCGCTTAAATTCAACTAAGTTTAGAATAAGTGACTGCTTCATATTATGAAAAATCCTTTGATGAAGGTTGACAAACCAACTCGGTCTGTTTAAGGTTCTTTCTTATCATAAGATTCTGTTATCACTTGACAGTTAATCTTGCCAAGATAAGCAATGCCAGGCACAATAGAGATAAGGACTCCACATTATCTTAGTGACAAGTTTGAACATTACATACATAGTATATTAGTATGCTTTTATGTAGCAAAGTAAACATTACTATCTAATAAAGGTGATGAGGATGATTGCTACTGTTTACTTTACAAGCTAATTAATAGGTATGTTTTTAGTGTACAGTTAGCATTAGATGTGTGTGTGAGCACGCAAGATACCTAATCAAAAAGACACATTATAAACAACTAGTTATCCTGCCTATGTTCAACTGTTTTTGTGCTGTTGACTTTGTAAATTGTAAATAAATAAAGAAATAAATAAGCTAAAAATTATCTACACCAGTCAGGTGTCAAAATCAATTCAACATCCATGGTATCATGGATGATGGCTGACATCATTAATATCTACCGGGTGTTTGGAGTGGCAAAACATTTTGGGGAGTTAGGGACATCATGCTGAACAACTTTCACTATCAAACCAAATTGATCAGAGCAACTTTATTTTTCACTTCTCTACATATAGATAGATACAAATAATCTGATAACCGCTCGGCCCATAATGTATTGAGATGTCAAAAAAATATGTTCAGAATGATGTCCTCTACTCCCCAAAAAATGTTGTCAAACACCCTGTACTAACTTTGTTATGTAGTTTTTCTATATTGTTATGATGTGTAGATCTATTTGAGTAGGTAGGTTCTTTGAGTGATCAGCACTCAGCGCCAAGCCCCTGGTGACTGTCCTGTCATCAATGCCTAGCCGCTGTGTATCCAAAATGATACGCTTACCAAGTAATCTGATGCTAACTCTAATTACACCTCATAATTTATTTTGGTAATTAGTTGACTTGTTGAACCTGTTTGTTAATTGTTTGTTAAACAGCTGTTATCATAATGTCATCAATTCTAGATAAAAGAAAATCAGTGCAGTTAGCATAAAAACCAAACAGACTGCTAAAACAGGGCCTCATAATTGAAGGGTCGGCAGACTAAAGTACATTTAAGTAAAAAAAAGTGAACTTTACAGGACAAGAAAAAATCTGAATAAAAAACTACATATGTGTGTGTTGTTTGTATATTTTATGCATGTGTAATTACAGTATTATTTTGCCAAAACTATACAAACATACATGCATAAAATATACAAACAACACACACATAGTTTTTTATTCAGTCTTTTCCTTCTACTGTAAAGTTCACTTTTTTGAATTATGTAGGTACTTTAGTCTGCCGACCCTTCAATTTAGAATGCAGGTGGATGGGTACTTTGTATCCAGAAGGCATTCTTTTTTCCAAAGATTTAGATATCCAGAAAAAACAAACAAATAAATTGTCACTTACCCTCTGTAGTTCCAAGGAATGGTTGTAGCACCTCAAAAGTTTATCCACGAGCGGTTTGATGGCACGCCAGGCTCGCTCCTGCGATATCCTCGAAGGGTCTGCTATAGCCTCCCTGATTTCCTTCCCTGCCCCTTTGTAGAACTGAATCTCTTCCAGTATCTCCTCGGAATCCAAAAGCACTTTTTGCACCTCGTCGAATATAACGCGCTCGGTATCCGTGGGCGCGGCGTTCTCGAAGTCGAGGAAGATGTCGTACCGCGGAGATGAGCAGCAGTTGGACTCGTCACGGGAGAGCAAACTCAATAGTTTCCCCATCTTTCGAGGGTTTTCAGCCCCGATAAACAATCACGATATCAATAGAGTCCTGACGGCACCAACACCATTGCCCGAGAAAGCGCGCTGAATGAAACTTCACTATATAAATCACTGCAGTTAGGCTATAATTCAATTTATGAGAAGAGGGCGCGGATTTAATGTTGAATAATATAAATTGTCTTGAAAAAATGAAACACACGACCCTCCCACTCAAAGCCCAGCCCACGAATCAGTGAATGAATGAAGATTGAAGATTTCATTCAAGCTATTGCAAGATGAATGAAGTGTATGTTTTTTTTATTTCCTGTTGTACGGCCGGCTCTGTTATCGAGTACCTTGAGTGAGTGATTGTGGGCTTGTTTGTTTTATGTTAAGTTATGAATAAAGTAATACTGTACTTATCCTACCGTAAAGGTTGTAGGCTTGAACTCTGGGGCAGCTGTCACGTTGACAATCCCTTTAAGCCTTAAAGTTTAAGGGATACTTAGCTCGTTTTAGGGGCTACCTACTGCTTGTTTAGCTTTCACCAATATAAGTGTACCTACGCTGCTAGGGTCTCTCTAAATATAGGACGCCGAATTTCGAGTCCCTAACGCTAAGTGACAGTCTCTTAGCTGTCAGAACTTGTTTACTTGGTTTAGGTGATGACTTAAGTTAGGGCTTAGGGGATATTTGTATTTGTATTTGTTTATTAGTATCCAACAGCATATATTTACTTAATCTATCGCAGAGTTAATATTTTACTTAGTATTAATGCCAATTACAGGATATCCTGCTGTCAGCGTAATGTAATAAGCTCTTTAGATTTATTTCGCAATATTTTATTTGGATTAACTTCAAAAAGTAAAAGCATAAAGTTGGTTTGTCAATGCGTTTGACTTGAACATGGTGGCGGTAAAAATTTGAAACTTAGGGTTTAAAAAAAACCGCGAAAACTGCAGTGCAGGCAGTGCACTGCAGTCGTATGGGAAAATAAAAGAAAAGGGAAGAAGATGTTTTGAATTTTTGATTCTTTATTTATATAATATCATAGGTGTTTACATCGACACATTGCCATTTAATACAATTTTTACATTTAAATTCGTTTTAATATTTACAAAATTATTATGAAGTTGGTAAGTACAATATACATTATAAGTAACTATCTGCATAACTATATAGGTAGTATTAGGTAGTATTTCTTTCATATTCATATTCTTTTGCACAAAAACATAACATGCGAAAACATTTAAAACATACACAATACACATACATACATACTTGCGTAACCTACATTACCTACAGTGTTTGTGATAAACAGCTCCTTGAGCACAAGTATTTAATTTCTAAGTGCCGATCTCTCCATCCTCAGATAGCGTGTATCTGTCTGTATTGGGCCTATTAGACTACGCTGTCGGCAGGGCCCTGTCTGACTCACTGTCTCTTTCTAGTCGTTCCATCAGAGTGAGACGTCTATACAAATCGTGCCCTGCCGACAGCGTAATGTAATAAGCGCTTATAACTGATTGATGAGGCATTTGACATTTCACACGTATACATTCAGTTTCGAATAAAGTTATCTGACTGTATATCCGTCTCTTGAAAGACCGGATCTTAAAAATATAGTAAAGTACTTAGAAATTAAACTTTGTAAACATGTAAATAAACTTGGTAATAAGTACATTTCTTTAGAAGTTTAATAATTTCAAAAAATTGTGTGTTTTAAATGGTATGTTTTTCGTGACCTACTTAGGTAGGTACGTAGGTACCTAGTACCAATTAAGTATCTACTTATTTATAATTTATTTTGTCTACAGTGAAGAATTATTTTCAAAATGATCTTTGTGAAACTTAAATTAGGTAGACAAGTAAGAAACTGCAATGATCGTATTATTTTAAAAGTTTCAGTCTAACGTTCGATAAAAAATTACAACACTAGTCAAATCTATTTTTATAATTATTAAGGCTCTGGCCATACGCAACGCACTCGGGCCTCGTTAGCTCTAGAAGATATATGTAGATAATATACATATATAATTCTTACGATAATAAACCAAGTTTTAAATGTAAAGTATTTTAATTTGAGTAGGTAAGTATGTAAAGAAACAGACTATCGATGCACAAACTGTTCGCTGTGATTTTTTGAATCTACTACATTTCTATGGAAGATATAGAGAAACAAAAACTGTACGTAACATAAAACTTTGATTATAATTTGTAAATTATGTAGGTAAGTAAATAAGTGTATATATAAGAAATGCGGAAAATTGCACGTTCAATCTTAGATTGTTCAGACAACGCCTACCTACATCAATATTCCATTTATCTAATACTATACATAGAAATAACGTCTAATATTAATAAACTCTACTTTTGCTAAATATCCTATCCTGCTAGTCTTAATTTATATTTGGTGTAAAGATCCGTCTTATCGTTTTATTTTAATTCATAATAAAATTGTCTGCTTCATTGCACAACGATAGTAAATGTTGATGCATTTAAGTTTGATGTTTTTAGTTTTTATTATATAAAACTACTACCTAAACTCTAATTCCAATTATCACACGTTTCAGAGAAATCAAGTTAGGTACGATAGGTCACAATTTAAAAGATACAGCCCACGGTGTTGTCTACCTAGGGCCATCAAATCTCGTCTTTAGGTAAAACGTAGAAGGAACTACTGTAACAGGTAGATACAAAGTACATCTATCGCCCGATGAAGTTAGGATCTTAGGATGTAAGAACTTACTAAAAGGTGCCTACACTAGGTATATCTACATTGTACTTAAATAAAAGAAATGCGATGCATTGTATATAGGTAGTATACTGCTGAACTGCTGTTGACTAGGTAAATTATTTAGCTTAGTAATTAAACGAGCATCAAAAAAGTCTAACCTAACCTAACCGAAAAACTAACTGAGCCACTAAATTACTGACTCAGCCACAAGTCGCTGGGCGACTTGTGGCTCAGTCAGTAATTTAGTTGCTCAGTTAGTTTTTTAGTAGATCGTTTTATTATATTCCAGTTATTTACAATTTGAGTAAGACGGAAATAAGTTGTAGATGAAGAGGGTAGTAGTTATTGGTTTAAGGTAGTGAGTGTATCATCCATCAATCATAGAAAAGTGTTGGAAATGCTATAAAAATTCGGTTATTTCCAAACTACACATAATATATAAATAAACTTAGCTATTAATATATCACTATCTTCACAGCGGCCGGGTGGCCCTCTGGTAATCCAATCAATTCCAATCTTGGATTTGGATGTACGCCTCTTCCCTCATTTTCCACTATTGGTGATCCAGTCTCGAGTCGTTTCCGCTACTACTACTAACTACCTAGGTACTGACTCTGATGCCGCTCACCTGGAACTGCGGTTTTCTGAACTTTATGATATTTATGTAAAGTGGCTTGCCATTCCGTCGTCCTACAATAAAACGTGTGTACCTAGAACCCTATCGGAAGTACTTGAGCGCGGAGACCAGCAGGAACTTCTCTATGAACAGGTCTGAGTCGAGAGCTGCTATGTGCGCGGCGCGACCAACGATTGCGCTGGCAGTGTGTGGCAAAGCATGCTGCACGTCATATCGGACCACGGACGCGCCGGAAGACCGCGCTGCTAGGGGAGACACCATGTTGTGCACCTGGAGACGATAATTTAGCTTTAGCGGGGTATTGGAGAAACTGTTTCTTCTAAAGAAACTTAACTCATTTTAAAATTCAAGGGGATAAAGGCGTGGGTTTCGGCCAAGAGATGATCTATGGAGCTAGAAACGTGTCAGTAAAGGTCATCACGGTTTTCACGGTTCTTTTTACTCCTCGCTCTGATCTAAATGTTAGAGTTCGTTGGCAACCTTTGATGTATATATCTAACCTATTTAACAATAAACGATTTTGTATTTGTATCTGAGCTGAGCTAGCTTACCATTTCCCTGTAAGCCTGCCCTAACAACGACGTGTCCTTCGCAGCAGCCTTACACAGCTCCAGCCTGGCTGAATGAAGCGGCACATATCGGTCCTGGCCGGAACCGCAGAGCAGGATATGTCGGAACTGATGCAGTTGACTCCGCTCGCTGAGCCGGTAGAGGAACGAGCGGCGAGGGTCAGGAGCATCCTTGAGAGAGAGCTGGAGGAGGGAGCCGGATTTCTTCCATTTCTGCATGAACCACATGCCTGGAAGAGATGGTGAACACAGTGTAAGTGACAGACAATCTTGAATCGGTGCAATTATTATTAATATTATTAATCGGTGCAATATCCCCTGTAAATACATGGGGACTTAACCACAGTGCACAACCTAGACTAGGACCTAACAGATTAGCAAGATGATTAGCAAAATACTAAGACATGTGATCTAAGTATATTAAAATTTATATTGATCTGTACGGGACTAGCTAAAGAGGAGTGAGTGAAGTAGAGTCGTATTTTCATAACCACCTTAAGTAGGTACTGATTTAGATAATGCTCAGGATGCAATGGTGCAATTTAATTTTCAATTTAAAGAATATAAAAAACAATCGTTCAGATTCAAGGGATGCATCTTTACTTACCAGCATTCACCAATCCACTGGAGTTATACAGCGTCCCTAAATGCGGACCACTCAAGGAGAGGAATGTGTGTAGTTTCCCAAGAAACGGCTTCATTTGAGGTCTAGCTAGAGCTGATCGGATGATGATGGTGCCTAGGGAATGCCCTACGAAGCTAATTCGAGCTGGATCAGTCGAGTTTTGAATGTGAGTTATGATCTCTTGGACCAGTCTGAAAAAAAGGGAGATTCACATTCACATTTAATATTCTCTATTGCACAAAAACATAAAAAATACAATGATAAGAAATATTACATCACCACAATTCCTTAAAAAAATTACAAAAATATATTAAGGGACTTTTTTAATAAACAGAATAAAACAAAATTATCTTTTACCTTTCAGTCATAGTATCGAAATCAGAGAATGTGTCTCCTTGATTTCTCTCCGACATAAGAAAATCTAATCGAGCACCAGGTAGGCCAAGTTCCAAATATGTTTTCACCAAACGGAGGTCGGCAGAATTACCATCCAAACCGTGTACACAAACTATCAGATGCAGCCCTGGAATCAAACATGAGAATTAGCTTATCTATCACATACTTCGAAAGAGTAAAAAACTTAGGTAGGTACTTGGAAGAAATGTAGAGCTTACCTTCAGGGTTAAACATTCTATACTCATCACTGATATGGAAATAGGGTAATGGATTTTCAACGGGAGGAAAATCTGAGTAAATAGCTCCAGGATACTGAACGCTTTGTCTGAATTCCTCTCGGCATTTTACGAAAAGTCTTTCAGACTCTGCTAGTCCGAAGATGCTCACGAGGTTACTCTCCCGTTCTGAAATATAAGAAAAACTTTAGGTAACCAATTTATACAGCCATAATCGATATTTTAAAGACAAGATAATACACCAGATATAAGCAACAACCATCTCATTAAGACAAGAGATTAAACCTTACCAAAATTACGAGACTTTGAAGTGTTTTTTAGATGGTAGAGTTGAGAAGGATTGTTTGTAATATTGACATACCTTGACCATTTTCATTCCTAGAAGCAAGCTCTCCAGTACTCTGACTCTTATTGAGCGTCGACACTGGAGTGTTTAATGCGGAATTAATAGATTGGCGAGGTCTTAGTTTTCGTCTTTCCATTAAACCTGAGATTGAGAAGGATTAGTATGTTAGTAGCAGTTTGCACCACATTAATTATGCCATGCCAGGTCAACACACAGACACAATAATGAGGATACGTTAGTAAAAGATGATTATCTACCTTCACAAACATGATACAATGGGTTGTCAAGTTGCAAGGCAACAGGCTGTGCTGGCTGCCTTTGAGGTGTCCTAGATGGAGTTGATGACTTGCTGGATTTACTGCTCTGTCTACTCAGTTTTGGTGATTTTGTTGCAGGGTCCTGCTAACAAATGCGTTAACATATTATTAGTCAAATTCCGAACACCATCTAAAGAGAAATTAGAGGTATAGGAGGTATATTACCTTGAACTGGTCTGGAGGGGGTGGAGCGTCTCTGAACTGCTGAGGAGGAGGCAAATGCTTATAGTCGGCGTCACCTCCAAAGTGCGATAAGTTCAGTTCAGATCTAGCTTTATTGTGATAGTTCTGGACAGCTGACACAACACCAGGTTTCTTGCCGCTGACCTTCGGCTTACAAGCATGATCAACGGCCAGGCTCAGGATTTCAGCAGCTATAAGTTTCTCTGTGTACTGGATCCTGTCTTTCAACTTTGACTTTTCAAGCGCAGCAGATTTTGCTGGAGGCTGCTGAGGTTTTGAAGGGATTTCTTTTCGTATGTATGGGTGGAGATTGTCACTGATTGTCTGAGACTTCTTTACTATTCCTTCGTGAAGACTTTTTGGATTGGCGTTGTAAGACTTGCCTTGCCCTGCGCTGAAGGAGTTGTGCCTTTGGTTGCCCTTTGCTGCAGGCAGATCTGGGCATTGTTGGAAGCAGTTCGCAGAGCACGTATCAGAGTTACATCCAGCGTCAAACCCATTTTGGTGCATAAGCTTATTGTATTCGCATTGACTATCTGTACAAATGGAGTCACTACAAATGGTGCATTCTTTGCAGACTTCTTTATCACAACACTCAATTTTCTCGTTTGGTTTATTCTGAGTAGATTTAACGGCCAGCTTCTGTAACCTTTCTCTCAATTGGTCACCGTTCAGTACAGTCCTTTTGAAGTCATTAATTTTCTCACATTCTTTAGTCTTTCGTGGTTCATTCAAGTTTTCGAATTTCTGATTAGCCTTGACTTTGTTAGCCACCGCACTTGTAGCAGGAGGCGCTAGTTCTTGGTTTAACTGACTACCGATATCAGGTGATGAAGGAGCGGAGCTCCGCCCACTGGACACCCATCCGCTAGCCTCACTGAGACTAGATGTTGAACAACTACTTTTTCTTCGTTTCTGTTCTTTGTTCTTAAAAACGTCTGGTGGCATAATTTTGAAATCTTTATCACCTATATCTAAAGGCGTATCAAATGCAGGCGGTGGTGCTAGGTTAGGTAGTGATTCAGAACCAAATGTACTGTTAATGTTAGGTTCATCAAGCACAGATGCAGCACTTCTGCAGTGTCTCAGTAACTCGGGACCGTGATCCAGGCTATAAGGAACACTTGCTGAAGACTCTAGTCGTCTCAGTTCAAATGGAATACTTTCGTTGCTCGAAGAAGAAGCAGCTTCAGACATGAGTTGTGTCATCTTTTCGGAGGCTTTATGCTTAGATCGTTTTTCTGGTTTCCCACTAGATCTACCGCTTTTTGGAGTCACCAGGCCGGATTTTGGAGTGGCACCTCCTGATTTAGGCGTTGTTAGACCAGACCTTGGCGTCGTCAAACCAGATTTAGGCGTTGCCTTACCGGATATTGGGGTTCCTCGCTCTGACTTTGGTGTACTGCGTTCGGATTTGGACGTTTGTCCACCAGATTTGCTGTCTCTTGACCTCATTGAATGATGACTACTGAGAGAATCTCGACTTGAACTTGCCTTTGATGATTCTTTACCACCTTGATTTAGTTTTGATTCCTTTGATCGACTTTTCTTGTGTCGAACTGAAGGCATCGTGGAATGAGGAGTAGATGGAGGCGTTTTAGAGTATGTCGATTTAGATGTTCCGTCGCTGCTCCTATCTAAATTCACGACAAAGCCACTATCATCACTGCTTTTACTAGATTTCTTTTGATAGTTTTGTATCAAGCTACCAGTGTTGAAATCGTAACTCCAATCACCCTTTTGCAAGTAGTAGTTCAGCTCATGCCTGAGCTGATTTCGGGCAGCTTCAATCTCTTGGTGATTAATTTGATTATCCATACTTTGATGAAACACATGAGTTGAGTTAGATCTATGAACGTGTCTATTAGAAACTAAACTATTTTGATCAGTCACTTGGTTTTTCCCACTGACTGGTGGGTAAGAATTGCGTGGAGGCAACATGGGACGGGAGAGATTTACATTGTAGCCTCTTTGAAACTCTAAAGGATTACGAATAAAGTTATTCACTTGCAGATTACCCTGATTTCCGAATGTACAACCGTAGATATTATGCTGACCTCTCGTCATACTGTCGTACTTATACCCTGCGCCGTGAAACACTTCATTGCTCATGCCATGTGGGTTCATGTTGAGGTTGCACGGGTTTTTGTATTTTTCTCTGAACTCGCTAATATTTCTTCTATAGTCAGCGTCACCTTTGTATCTTATGGTCGTATTGGTAGGATAAGCAGTCGTCGTGACACTTCGAGGCAGTGTTGTCGGCTTGGGATGATGATGCGGTGGGGGATATGGCTTTGGATAGTTGACAGACACATTGGAACCATTTCTGTGTTCCTTTTGTAAAATTGGAGGATTTCCAAATGGAGCCAAGTGAGTGTTCTGTGATACCCTGAGCTGGTCCAGAGACTTGCTATGTCTAGCCGGTAACGTGCTTACTCCACTTGTAATTTGACGTTTTTGGTGAATCACTTCGTTTCTATCAGGTTTTTCTCTACCAACATGCGAAATATTGGTGATAGATTTTGCTGAACCATTCATGTCCAGTAGCGTCGAAGCAGAGTATCTGGACATCTGCTGTCCTTGCTGGATGGAACATGAAGGGAATGCAATATTCTGCGGTAATTGTATCTCACTAATTTGATTATTTTGTACTATGTATCTATTTCTCCCTGTTAATTCCAGTTGTTTGTTCGCTGCTTTATTCAATTCGTGTATGCTTTGTTTAACTATAGCTCTTTTGGGTGATCCTGCACTTGACATTTGAGGTGCGAGGGTCAAAGTTGCCTGGACGATGTTGGTGGTTGATTTAGGATTAAATTGGGGTTCGAGGACGTCCATGATGGTTTTGGGTAAAGTCATGATGACCCTGGATGCTTCTGAGGATGGCCTTCGCGAGTCCATTAGTGAACTCACACTGCAGGCGCAGTCTTCGTTGAGGGGCTCGGAACATAGAAAGGGATCTGGAACAAGAATGTATCCTATGGAAAAGTTCAGCTAATATGATTGCTAAATGAAATGAAATGAAATTCGTTTATTTCATGCTTGAGAGCCCATAGTTACAATATTACAAATTATAGGTACCTACCATAACAAAAAATACCAGAATTCATACAGACATTTGTACATAGCGCTGTACGCACGCATGACAGCACGGATCAGCCACACCCCGGCCCCCTGGCCGATGGCACACTTACATGTGTCATCAACTCATCACTCAGTGAGCCAGGATATGACCGTCCATGCGGTCTGCCCATACCTTCAAGAGGCTGCTGGAGCTCCCCCTCAGCCTGGCCATCATACGAGCCATTCAGTAGCGCAGTATGGCATGGAAGCCATCTACGTGTGTCTCCGCAAACATTGTTGATGCGCTACAGAATCGGGGCTGCCTCAGCAGCACCCTGAAGGCATTAATCATACTGAACACCAAGGGCATTACACACACACACATGAAGGGTAATGTACACATACCACTGCCAGACTTGCTTGAACTCGAATTCAGTACAGATCGACGTCTGGCAAACTCTGCAGTGTCTTGGTATCTGCAACAAATTATGCATAATCAAAATGAGTCGTCTCCCACCAAACATTCTTCTGGAAATTGTATGAAAAGGACCTTTTGGAAACCAGATTATCTAAGAATGGGTTTTGTTATTAGACTTATTGGTATTTTTCCCGGACCCACCTATCCTCGAAGATGATGGGCATGATATGTGGGTCTCCATCAAGAGCTATACAGTGCACCGGTAATGGCGGCAGCAGGGCCAGGTAGCGCGAACGGCGCACTGCTTCTCCGACGCTCTGGTAGGACTGGTAGTTGCTGTCGTAGCACCCGGCAAGGGAGTGGCGAGGGTTGTCCAGCACAAAGAAGCATTCGGCGAAGCGTTTTATTCTGGAATGGAGGAACGGAGGGATAGATTCGAAATCTTGATTCGCTTGGTTTGTCAGCTGATACAAGAAAATATTTGACTTCAAGACGGTGTTCACAAAATAAGTAAATGCTGATTACCATGAAGGACTACTAAATTTGGATTCAGGTTAAACCTGGGCACCCGTGCCTATGCCACCCCAAATGAGAATCGACAATACGACGCTACGATAATGACTGGAGGGAGATAGAGGAAGACACATGATGGTGGTGACAAGTTCTATATACTGAGCTGGTGGGAATTTTAGAGTCTGGACCTTTAGGCCCAAGGCGGTTCTTGGCAAAACAAGCAAGGTGGTTTTGATTATATATATAGTTACGTTCAATCTAGGTCCAAGGTCTTGCTTATAAGCCATTAATTACTGTAACTGGAGACAGCGGTAGGTTACGTAGACGATTTTCGTGATAGGTTAAGTAGTGAGCTGGTGGGAGGGGGAACCTGGTCCTGAGGACCCAAGGCGGATCTTGGAAAAAAGTTTCTACAAGCATAGTTTTGAATAAAAGATTCGTCCTTTATATGCGGAAATAGTAGCCTCATCTATTAATTACTTACCGTAAAGCGTGATGTCTAGCGGCGAGCGCGTGATGCACGTGCGGCCGGTCTGACGTGTGGTGCAGGAATGCCCGCCAGCGCACTGTCACCTCAGCACAGAGGCGTGCGATGTCGTTGGCAGCACCCATGGCCCACTCTTCCTCTTCACCAGTCTCGGACTTCTTGTGAGAGTGAGATGCTGTTAGTCTTGTCTAATCTACTGTTTACTAGCCTTACATATGGATATGGATTAAAAGATAGAAATAATAGTAGATTGTACAACAAGGGCATAAAACGCACCATTTTGCCCGAGACCTATGCAGGCGAGGGTGGATAGTCATGTCGAGGGTAAAATGGGTTTTATGTACGAGTTATACACTCTGCTTTTCACTTCGATTGTGAGGAAATTAAACAGAAATATTGCAAAAAAAAAGTAAATATTATGAAATAATTGCAAATTGAAATTACCTCAGAGAAATTACCGAGAAAAAATAAGGACTTCCCGCCATTAAACTTTTTTTTTTTGGACGTGCCTCCGCAGCCGGCTCTGGCCGCCGGCAGTGGCACTTAGCATAGGTGTATGTGCCTGTTTATCTGACGACCTTTGTCAGAGTCTGAGATTTAGACGAAGATTTTACTTTATGCTCTAGAACATAAAATTTGATTTTATGCTGGCTATACCCGACATAAAGACGAACTTTACGAGCATGAGAAGTGAAAATAGAAAACCACAACAAAATAAAAAACACACTCTTTGAAACGGACGGTTTTTTTAAAGAGTGGGTTAGTTAAAAATTCCATAATATCTGTGTATTGTTTTGAGGAAAGGTAACTTTACTGTACTGTACTATTTGAGTATGTTTTTGCATTATTGGCCGTTAGTTTTGAGCTCTTCCATTTTCTAATGATATCCTGCTTTGTATCAGCTTTTGAGTATTATAGTGCGTCACCGGCACTCTGGATCATTCAATCTTACACATAAATTATTCTACCTAGCTCGACATCTGTGAGAAAATTATTAATACAAATAAAACATATACTTTTAGAAAATAAGATATTTATTCGCATAGTCATTTAAGGTCGTGTAGGTAAGTAAAGTCATAGAATATACCAATATAGAGCATACGGCGACTTAGAGATCTCATTAGCTAATTGAGGATTTAGTTTGCGACCACAACTGGGATGGCTGCGACCGGGGCGGCCTCAACGACCGTGACCGGGGCGGCTGCGACGGGGGCGGATTCAACGACAGTGACGGGAGTGGCAGCGGTCTCAACGACAGCGACAGCCTCAGGGATAACAGCGGCCTCAACAACTGAGACGGCCTCGGCTGCGGTCTCAATAACAGACACGGTCTCGGGAGCAGCATCAATGATAGAAACGGTCTCAGGGGCAACGGCGGGGGCGGCTACGACCGGAGATGCCTCAGCAGCGGCGACGGCGGCGGCCAGGTCAGCAGAGTTGATGTTCAGAATGATTTGAACCAAGGGGGAGCTTGCTTCAGCGGGGGCAACGCCAGCGGGAGAGACAGCTACGGGGGCAGTGACGACATCGCCATCCACCATCGCAGGTCCGACAGCGATGGGCTCGAAAGAGTCGACGACAGCAGGGCCGACAGCGATGGGCTCGAAAGAGTCGACGACAGCAGGGCCGACAGCGATGGGCTCGAAAGAGTCGACGACAGCAGGGCCGACAGCGATGGGCTCGAAAGAGTCGGCGACAGCAGGGCCGACAGCGATGGGCTCGAAAGAGTCGACGACAGCAGGGCCGACAGCGATGGGCTCGAAAGAGTCGACGACAGCAGGGCCGACAGCGATGGGTTCAATGATGGGTGCTTGGCCAGCCGCGCCTGCTTCGACGAGACGCTGGGTCGGGCCGGCAACGGCCACGGCTACCACGGAGGCAATGATGAAGAGGAATTGCATTTTGGCTGTAATGGAAAAATACGCAGTGTGAGTTGTTATAAAATTACGTTTTCTCATGAATAATACAGGCAGCTACAAAAAGTGCAGATACTATAAGGTTTAAAAGACAATTTCAATTTAAATTAGAGGTGAGATCAAGAGTTAGAATTATTTTTCGAATTAGAAATCGGAGAATCATGGGATCATTCATCATACATCGTGGGTTTACAAGGTATTAGAAGAGCAAAAAGGGTAAAGAGATAGAAATATTGTTACTTACCGTTTGTGAGTTACTTATTGTAACTATACTATATCGTTGAAAAACTCGCCATTTTATATCAATCGTTATCTTCTATGAAAATTGCAGTCACTGATTATTATGATTATTTTGAACTTATTTATTGCTTTTGATATTAGGTTTAACGTGGATTAACTCGGCGGATTAATCTTTTGGATGGTAAATTATTTGGATTAAAGGCATCTTTTGTTCATCGCAGTTTAGATATTTTTTTCGGCAGGGGCAAGGTAAAAATTGTCCTGTAATTTATATGTTTCATTAAGTGTCGTTCTCTCATTCCTCAGATAGCGATCTGTCTGTTCTATCTGGGGCTTTTGACATTTCACACGTACAATAAGTGACAAAAAAGTTATCTGACTGTATCCGTCTCTTGAGAGACCCGGGCTAAATAAAATAACAAATAAATAACATAATTCAAACGTGACATTTAAATTTTGCATTTTAAATGACGCTGGTTATTTTCAAAATCCATTCCGAAAATGGTCGATGCTGGAAAGCCAATCACGAGACAGAAGTACGGGTGGGCGGGCTGCAAGAAGAGAGGACGGAAGCGGTTACAGAAAGGCGACCTAACCCCGGAAGCGGTTACAGAAAGGCGACCTAACCCCGAAGACTTTCAGTGGGCAGACCACCAGCCATGGACAGACGACATAATCTAGTTGGTAGTCAGTGGATGCGGAAGGCTCAGGATCGGAGTTGGGTAAATGTGGGCTGCTAGATTGTATTCTCACCCTGCCCTGGTTGAGGTGTTGCAGCCGCCTCGCCACCTCCTCCACCACACTGTCTTCCCCCGCCTCCTCATCAGCCAGTACCGCACCAGCCGAGCCGCAGACAGCCAGTGCACTTTGCAACCCTGATAGAGAGCCGAGCAGCATGTTGCACACTTCCGCGTGGACTTGTCTGGAACACCAACATCATCGTCATCATTATGTATATTATTATTGTTCTTTAGCCTACACACTAGGTATCGATCTCTCCCAAATATGCCATTACTTTACTAACGCCCGGTTTACAAAACGAAAGCGTTGAAAACTGGCAAACTCCTGTTAAACTGATTTCAGCCGTGCATCTCTTGCCGCTATTTGGAATTAATCATCGATTAATCGCTTGTTACATTTGACCACTCTTTCCGACATTAAGGGGATCGAGCGAGCGTGTTCAATAATGTTTTTAAAATCTCCAGATCAGCCAGTCAGATAGATACCTTTAATTGCCATTTTATGTACCTATACTGTGAAATTTTGATGAGAAGCGAGATAAATGTTATCTGAGGATTGAAAAATCAGCCATAAATATAGGTAGTCTTGAGGACTTTTAGTAGCTAGACTGTCTACAGGAGCAGACGGATTTAAAGTTGTCTTGCTATGTTCGGTAGTAACCAAACTATAATAACTTCTCCTAAGCCCAAACTAACCTAGCATGCGCGATCTTGCTGGAGTTGCTGCCAGCACACTTGGCGCTGGAGCCGAAGAGGACATTCTCCAAACTCCCGGAAGAGGTGAACCCTGAGCCGGCATTCTTCATCAGCTTGCCCCATTGCTTACTCGAACGTGGCGTGCTGGAATGTAAATATGGCATATGCAACAAAAACAAATATACTGACAAATACACGGTCTAAAATGAATTCGGCGATCATCGTTATTTACCAAGAGAAATAAATCTATACGATAAATCCTCTACTCCGAGATTGAGCCTGCCACAAATCCTACATGTTCTTGGGAATAATTGTAGGTGTAGGTATCATAATAGTGCATATGTATAGGTATCATAATAACACTATGAACAAACAAGTTAATTTCCCCTGGGAACGAATAATCGCGAAAAGAAAATACTTTATGTATTTGGATCTTCCCTATCATTAACCGACTTCCCAAAGGAGGAGGTTTACAATTCGTCCGGATATTTGTTTTTTATTTTTTTTATTTTTTATGTATTTTCCCCGATAGCGCCTAGACGGATGGACCGATTTGGAAAATTATTTTTTTGTTTGAAAGGGTTTACCTTCCCATTGGTCCCATTGACACCAGGTCAGGATCTGATGATGGGATCCTGGAGAAATCGAGGGAACTCTTCAAATATTATAGGCAGACCTATAGTGATTTTTGTGTTTTTCATAATAACTCGTGCAAATGCACATGGTAAGCATAATATTGTGATGCGGAACTGCTCATGAAGACCACATATGGCCACCAGATCTGCTCAATACTAGGTACAAATACAATGCGTGGCTGGCGGGCAGGCAACGCATAGCCTAAGCCGGTGGACCTAGAGCCATGAAACTTTGTACAGAGGTTCCTTAGTAGCGTGGGGTAGCACTGTGATGGGATTTGACAAAATTAATTCCCCAAGGGGGGGGGGGGGGTTAAGGGTTACAGTTTGTATTAAACTCAATCTAATCAAATAGGGTTTGTGGAAGTCGGTTTTTTCTAAAGTTTACTTTTTGTTATTTGTTAGATCAGTTTATTTTCCCGTTGATTGCGTTATGTATGTTACACAGTGCAGTCAGCAACATAGTTTGATTTTACAGAACAATCAAATGACATATCATCACGCCATTTTCCATGCGGGTTGGCAGGCACAGCCAGTAATACAATAGTACTCAATTTTGCGTGACAGGGAGATAGCCCATCGATCGCAGTAGATATAGACTTATGACTTATGTTATGACTTATGAGACCTAACACTATCTATAATACTAGCTAACATAACACATAGCGTCACGCCTTTTCCCATACGATTCAGAGGCACAGTTGTGCCCACTTTGAGGCGGTTATTACAAACAAAACACTATTTATACAACAATACTATTTAACTACATAGACGTACTAATAAAAATAAATTGAATAATAAATTAAGAATCCGCCCATTCGGACATAGAAGCACCTAACTGTAGGTCGTTTATTACTTGTTATTATTAAGCTATTGAAAGCAAACTTACCAGCTTTGTACGTAATGCATGATGCTTTTCCTTCATGGGGGTTAGACATGCAACAGTTTGATAAGTTAGCGGGACACGAAAAGAAAATTGCTAGGCATTGTTATGAACATAGAAGTCTGAAAAACTTGATTATTGCCTGCTTTATATGCATACTTTAGGCTTAGTACCGCTTTACACGTAGTTCAAGTGAGGTAGTTTCAGATCAAGTACAATTGTTTATTTTGCAGCCGGACAAACAGTTACTAAAACGAGTGAGTGAAACAGTCTCAGCCTTACCCTTCTATTAAGCTCAAGCTCTAATTTAATTGGTACGTAGAAGAACTGAAAAAATTAAGCTACTAAACATCTTGACCCCAGACTATCATGGACTATCTAGGATTGCCGAACTGTAGAATACAGCCAGCCTCTGACGATCTTAACACAACTCACAATTCTTTATTGCACACATTTAAGTTTGCAGTCAAAGAAACCACACAAAGGCGAGCCTATTCTAAACAGAGATTTTTTCCAACAAACCAAGGTATGATAAGAACTGTGTAACGACCACTTACTTGATGTAAGGCTGATGCAACGCCACCAGGCTGGCATGTATAGTGATAGACACGGACGCCAAGTGGAAGTAATCGAAGAGCACAGGCAGGTGGTAGTGCAGACCCTGAGCCGGTTGGAAGTGCAGCTTCAGGACTCGGCAGGAGACTGGTGTGAGGGTGTTGGACTGCGCGCCCTCGCTGCACCAGAGCTCGATACCGAGACTCCATTCCGCGCGTTCTAAGGAGTCCTTGAGATTACGGCTGTCCACTGAAGATGGAGAAAATATCGGTTTTACCGATTTCGCTTACAGTATCAGTTAGGGACACGCTATTTTTAATGTCTAGCAATAGCTAAGGAGCGAAACAACCGCAAAGTGGCCCCCTGAAAGGAAATATAGTGTCCCCTAAAAGATAGAGATTGTTGGTGAAAACCTTAGACTATATAATCTAAGGTGAAAACATAAGGAAATAATCAACATATTACAGTGTCTACGAAAGCTTTCTTTTTAATCTCCAAGAGTAAAGAGGTATGTTGTGAGTTTGTAATTTTGCGAGATATGTAATCGATCACCCAAGTTTCTGTGTTGAAATTGAAAATGTAATTACGTTGAAAAAAGCGCTTCGACAAATCATGCGTTTTTCATCCGCATCAGCTTTTTGGCTCTGAATACTGTGAGTCATATTGAATTCCTTAGAATTCCTAACAAAAGGTTGGAATGTACCCAGGTACGATGATGTGTGATTTCTTACGACTACCTACGTTCTATACGTCATAATAATGTATGATAGAAACACATACGAGCAACAGTAATAGTTGAATGTTACTGTATGTTAGCAATTTCATTGGACTGGAAAATTTCCCTTTGTTGTGCAAGGTGCATTAGGCAGCGCCAATGCAGAACTTCGTCTCTCATGTTGGTAGCTCGGGCGGAAGGGGTAATCTCTCCAAGGAAATGGAGGGAGCATCGGAAACTTGAAATATACGTTCGATTTCCGATATTCTATTTCCGGTTTACTAACTCTTTGGGCGGATATCTTGAAGGAGAAATAAAAATTCTAACACGACGACACCGAGATTTGATGCTTCTTGGTGCCATTTTCTGCCGCAGTAGAATCAGGGTAGCCAAAGTCAAATATCCCCAAAAAGTCTCCCTAAAAACGTGATAATATTCATTTTTGCAACTACATGACCTTATCATCCCTAATCTGGAACATTTTCTAGATGGCTCTAGAACTCTAGAAGCTACCAGCCCCCGAGAAGCGTTTGGCAACAGCTATAGCTGGCTAGGTTAGGTTAGCTGCAGAAACTCACCGAGTAAATGCGCTCTAAAATGCACGATATCCCTCAGCGTGACCTCCTCATTCCGGTACATGATCTGGAAGGCTCGCGACGCGACCAGGCCTCCGACAAGCGCCGCGCTGGAGGCCGGCCGGCCTGCGCGCGCGCCGCCGTTGCCGCACGTCACGGAGGCCTCGATGTGGACTGGCACCTTCGGGGAGACGCGAAGCCCGACGCGGACTTGGTACAGTCTGGTGGAGGAAACGTTTCATTTTACACATGGGCCTCATCCATAGTGAATGCGCAGTGACTTGGGCCCCTCACTCCTTCTTCACTTGCTTGTCGGAATGAGGTTGGGTGGAGGTGGAATATGTCCTGCTGTTTTGTTATACAGGGTATTGTAGAAGTAACATAAGTAAATGTCTAGTTATAGGATTATACTGTAACACTTAGGATTACTGCGCATGTGCTGTGTTAGCATTAATCCCAGGCGTATACGATATAGGCGTAGGCGATTCCATCTACTATCTATTTATTAGTTAATAACTATAGTATTGGTCCCAGGGAGCACGTATCCAGTGGAGAGCGCATAGATACATTTTCCTTTGAAACACAACTCACCAATTTACGGGCGGCGGCGGGGACAAGGTAATAGAGCTGTGATAGGTCAGCCGCTGCGAAACTGTCTGGGGGCCCGTCATCGTACATAGGTTGCGTATGCGAACGTTTGTTGAATACAACAATCGTTTCGCGAGCCGCATTCCCTCGCCGGCGCAGATAATTGGATAATAGTCTCTGATGGGTCCAGACCAGAAGCATTGTGCCTGTTTGTAATTGTAATATTGTCTCAGCTGTGTCACAAATCACAATACATGTGTCAAAAAAAATCTTAAATTCACGCGCTTATGGAGTTGAGAGCGGTTTATTATCTCGGGCCTAGGATACAAAGGCGAGATGCTATGTTATGTTTAACGTGTCTAATAATTTTAAACGACCACCGAAGGGGGGCCTGGATTATTGGAGGCACCTTCCTAAAATATCTCGTACAGCTTCTTCGTAGAGGATGATAGGATGATAGGTCAAGAAATTTGAAACTCTTGGAAACTTTCCTTTGAAAAATTCTTAGTTTAGAATGGTTTAGTTAGATCAAGAATCCACATAAAAATTTATTTGGTTGGATTCTAAAATGTTACTTATTAATTGACACCAGTAAGGATACGTTTTTATATGGCCATCTTAGTTATGGTTTGTTTGCTTATTCCATATAGGGTATGCGACCAGAACCGCATAGTCCTCTTTGTATAAGGATAAAATTAAATCTTTACTTTGCCAAAACGTGGCCACAAGTAAATCCCAAAAGCTTTCTATCGACATACTACCAGCTTCAGCTAAAGCTTATCAAGCAAGGACATAGGTCATAAAATAAAAGCTCGAGCCAAAAAGCCCTTCGCTCACATAAACCCCGGTGCACAATGTACGGGTAAGCCAGTAAAAGCTGCCACATGCTTCTGTTCTGAAGTTCTGATATATAACAATGTCTCAAAATATAGTCCCCATGGGCTAACATCGCCTATACGAGTTATGGTTTCGACTCTTTTATTTATTTAGCGTTTGGTCGCTGTCTTCAACGTCACAACTTATAAAGGTGGCAGTTTGAGCAGCCATTTGATAGCCTCTTCGTCAGCGGAGTGGACTTTTTGCAGTCCTCCCTCGATCGACCATCGACTCTTTTATCTTGTCAGCTCACTTGCTTTGAGTAATGCTTACTTGTCCGTTTATTTTACCAATATGTCCGTCCACCTCCTATCGGTCTACTTTCGTTAGCTACCAAAACATTGCAGGAGGCGATCTGATTGAATAATTTGAATTTTTACCTGACAACAGAACAGGCATATTGAATATTCAGTGGTTCTAACCCATAGGTACCTACTTGTGGTCTTTTCCAAATTCATCACTTCCTTCCCGAATACTTCGCGTAAGCATGGAAGCCCATACGCGCCGCCCCGCTGTTGCCACACATCCTCCCCCACCCTTCACCCTTCACATCCCACGGGTATCCTACTGAGATTGTCAGACTATAATAAATAAAAGCCGGACAGAAGGATTGAGCCATACTCCACCACGCTGGCTCAGCGCGAGTTGCTGGATGGGTCTTTACGACTATACTGAACAGTAATAGTGGAATTTATTTATAGCTCGCTAGTGACTTTCAGAACGTGATCTTGGTTGCCTCGCACAAGGCTAAGGAATTTAAATTTAACTGCCTCGTCAGCTAAGTAGGTAAACAAACTGTTGCGGTAACTATTCCTCGTCAAAAGTTTATTATGCGAAACGTAGCAGACATATTTTATGCTGCTATTTGTGTATCTGGGTCACTGCAGTAGATAGCCCATTGTCACGACAAATGGAGTATCAAAATTTGAGCCTAATTTTACCTTAGTATGGGAAATTACCTTTTCACCACTCCCGCACGAAAGAAGTGTCTTTCCTCTACCAAAACAGTGAGGAAAGTTAGTTTTTCCTCACTGTTTGAACAGTGAGGAAAGTAATGATCCCGTTCAGAAACTAACCTTGCCTGATTTTTATGTTAAGTTTTAAAGATATTTTAAAGAATAAATAATTTTATACTTAGAATAGAAATACTTATAAGTTAAGATTTATGTTTTTTATAAAAATCAAATTATTGTAAGTTCAGAAACATTAAAAACGTTAAATAAAATATTGTAAAAATTACATCGTCAAATTTAGGATTATAATTTTAGAACGCACTCAAAGAAAGAAGCCTGTGAAAGAAGTACATTAGAAGAAGTACATTAATTTATTTACCTATGGTGACTGAATACTTTCTTGCTGGGAGTGGTGAAAAGTTTCGTATGCAACATGTGAGCAAGTTCATTTGCTATTCGTTTTGTTGAGTCTTTCGCTTACTCAGGATTGAATTTTATAATCACTCGCTGCGCTCGTGATTCTATTTTTCAATCCTTCGTTCGCTCAAGACTCAAAATCAAAACTCATAGGAAAAACGAACTTTCCTCACTTGTTGGATAAATAACTATACCATACCGTATGGGAAAAGGCATTATTTTTAATACGCTTTTGAACCGGCTTCAAATAAGGAGGGGCTTATCAATTCGGTTGTGTTATTATCATTTTTTATGTATGTTACCTCCAAATTGGTATTATTTATGAACCGATTTCAAAAAATCTTTTTTGTATGAAAGCGTGATGCTTCAGTTTGGTCCCATTTTATTGAAGTTTATGAATCGGCCCAGTAATTTGGTTTCTACATGGAAAAAACTGTCATCCAGTAACCAAAATTACGGCTTTTTTTCCTTTCTGTGACTTTGTGGCGTTTATGCTCATCGTCATTGAGATGAATTCTGACTGAGGACCGATATTTGTTTATTTGGTGTAGTATTGTGAAGTCAGAAGACAGATTTTGTAGGCTCATTATCGTGTTCTTTGACGACATTCGCATCCCGGTCATGAAGTCAGTTTTTTTAAGTCAGGTCAGTCTAATATTAGGTCGTGTACGTTGGCCAAACTAAGGCCAACCTAACCCAACGGAATCCTATTCTGTGCTATCAATGCTGCTCCAGAAATTGGCTCTTGATTGTGACATGTTTTTCAGAAGAAATTAATTTTAAACTTCATAGAATATACTATATAGTAAACATAATGCCATCAAACTTTCTGCGCGTAGAAGATTCCCCGTAAATTCCGGGCCGGCTCCGACGCATCGTCGATCTGACCCAGTCCTAAAATAAAACTACATTCTGAAACTACTTTCCCACGTTAACATATTATGTGCGCTGATAGACTAGGTACTACTAATACTACTGTATAGTCAAATAAAACAATGCTAGGCAAAGGCCTCTCCCTCCCCTCTTCCATTGATCCGATTCTGAGCGGTCTCCCTCTAGTCCTTATCCTAGACCCAACTCATCGCTCCATCTCTTCCTGGGTCGGCCACGCTTTCTCTGCATTGTCCGGGAGCTAGTTTGTGGCTCTCTTAGCCCAGCTATTCGGCAGCATTCGAGCAACATAGCCAGCTCAGACCCACTTTAGTTGGGCAGCCTTCTGACAAATTAGGTTAATTTCGCCAGATTTTTGTAGATTTCTCTGTATTTGGACAGGTTCTCTCTCTCGAGATCTTGTAATGAACGTACTGTATGTTCCAAGTATTTCCTACGGACGGGCATGAGCAGCTGCCTACCATATCGATTCTTGCACTTTTGGACAAAATCCATGGTATCCTGGTGTGGGGCCAGAAGTAATGAGTGTGCCTGTATGTAAGTAAATGTTTATGTTTAAATTGTGACGTACAGAATATGTTGACAAAAATCGGTCAACTACCCTACGAGGGTTCCGCAACAACCAGAGACTATATATCCAATTGATTGCGCCTGCGAGGGAAAGCGGCTCGCCAAACGTTTGTTGTATTCAACAAACGTTCGCATACGCAACCTATGTACGATGACGGGCCGGCAGACAGTTTCGCAGCGGCTGATCTACCACAGCTTCCTTACCTCGTCCCCCGCCCGTAAATTGGTGAGTTGTGTTTCAAAGGAAAATGTATTTATGCGCTCTCCACTGGATAAGTCCTCCGTGGTAACAACATACAAGAATAACCGGCCAAGTGCGAGTCGGACTCGCGCACGAAGGGTTCCGTACCATTATCTATCAAAAACCGCAAAAAAAATACCCGTTATTTGTATGGGAGCCCCCCTTAATATTAAATTTATTTTGTTTTTTAGTATTTGTTGTTAAAGCGGCAACAGAAATACATCATCTGTGAAAATTTCAACTGTCTAGCTACCACGGTTCATGAGATACAGCCTGGTGACAGACAGACGGACGGACGGACGGACGGACGGACGGACGGACGGACGGACGGGCAGACAGCGAAGTCTCAGTAATAAGGTCCCGTTAGGCACCCTTCGGGTATGGAACCCTAAAAAGATTGGTCGACCGAGTAAAAAGCTTTTTAAGTAGCAGAGTTTTTAATTTATTTTTAAAATCGTGTAAACTCTCATTTTCAATTACATTCTGCGGAAGCTTGTTATTCTAGTTCTAGACCTAGGCTAAACCATTAATTTGCAGTACTCGTATAAATAACTGAAACATTGAAGACTTACAATCAAGGTAACGCCCCCGGAAATCGCCCTTAGAAGGCCCCACAAGGGCACATAATGAATGTTGGGTAATCAAGTACGTCATTCAATCAGTGGTCGTCTGCCTCGCTAGGGATTTGGTAAATGAATTACCTATGAGCAGGGACCCCTCGCTATCTGTTATCGTTATATACGAATATGTTTTCGTAAAAAAATAAATTGAAATACTACTTGCCTGTTGATAGAATAAACGGTACAGCCATAGTGTCCCTATGGTTGTGTTGTGGTGCTAAGAATCTAGATAAATCGATTGCACCAGAAGAAGGGTAATGTTTTTTTTAATTTATACAGAGCATTTTCATGTGGCGATTATCAATATAGTACCACCCCATAGCCTTTAAACAGCGCAAAGTATAGAAAAAATACTATACCAGAGTGAACAAAAAGTGGAAAAATCAATGCATTTGAAGTGTAATTACTGGTATATGAAGTATAAAATAAGACCATTGATTATTCAGTTGGAGTTTCTATGAAATTTTTAATCGGATCGAATTGGGCAGTCGGCCACGTATCCTGACATGAGTGTTCTATAACTTTGATTTGATAGCGATCGTTAGTTCGAGAGCTCGTCTTTCTAAATTGAACTTATTATTTTTCTGTACAGATATCATATAAGGTTACTATTTATGTGTTTGTATAATTTGACTCTGAAATTACATCCGTAATACGAAAAACAAAGTTTTTAATTACTTATTTCTTCTATTGGAATTGCGAAGCTTTTGGAATTTAGCAAGACCACTTACAGTGAAAACTGGGACACGTCGCGAAAATCCATTCTTCGTAACGAGCACTGCAGCAAAATAAACTGTTCCAAACGCGAAACCCAGAAACATTCAATTCATGGCTCAAGTTTCAAACTTGGCACTTCATTTTACGAAGGATGTTGTTTATCGTGTGCGTGTTTATTGATTTCTTTACTGTCATTCAAAAACTTTTAGGACGATAAAAAAAACACTGGAGTTTTTTTGTGAAATGTATTTTTACAGTGGGTACCCTCATAGATAGCTAAAGATAGAGCAATACAGTTTAAAAACAAAGGATCTGGACTCTTCTTTTTAAATTCTTACAATTATCTTCCTCTGTTCTTTTACAGGGTGTAACAGAAAAGGGTGTACAAGCCGAAAGAGGGTTGTTAGAGACATAATTTTGAATAACTATGGGATATGGGACCGACTTGATCAGACAACTTTATTTTTCACTCCACCATACAGATCAGCTGAGCGCTAGGCCCGAAATGTACTGAGTTAAGAAAAATAAAGTTGCTCTGATCAAGTCGGTCCCTTAAAAGTTGTTCAAAATGATGTCCCTAACAACCCTCTTTCGGCTTGTACACCCCTTTCTGTTACACCCTGTAAATCAACCAATTTATACTATTTCTCTTTCGATTTGCCAAGTCATGTCGCTACAGTCGAGTACAGCGTAAGTTACACCATGCTGTACGTACGTTACGACAGTAGTCCCTGTGTCGCATAAAATACTAACTATTTAGTTAGTACCTATATAAAGTCCAAAAGGTGTATGTTTATGAGGTTGTATTTTGTGTTGGCATGACTCGAGGCACTCTGCCGAGTGCCTCGTCTGGAATTCAGTGCCAAAGTCTCCTTCCTCGGCCATTATTTCAACTTTAAGGCTGGAGGAACAAAAACTGTGTAAGTGTTCCGTACTGATGTCGAGCGAAAACTGTACATAAAATCACGTTTTCTGTCATTGCTCTACTACTACCCGGTCACAATATCTGTGCACCTGACCTCGTGACGTCATATCGGCGGTCTGGGTACGGTGTGAAAAAAAGTTATTTCGAGAAATGTGGAGGTAAAAAAAAACTACTAACCTATTCAAATCAATTTATCATTGATGAAGGGTTTGTTATTAAAAAACAATAATTTTGATTACAAAAACATTTATTATTAAACTCAGTCACTATAAATTATTGACTCAATGCCTGACATTGTATCTTCCTCACTCTTTTGTAATTTGTTCTATTATCTTTTCCGATTGGTCAATGTTTTTATCTGCCACCCTTTGCTTTACCAAGTTCCATATATATTCGATAGGGTTTAGGTCACAATGATAAGGTGGCAGACGCACAACTTCTATGGCCATGCTCTCGCATCAAATCGTCGACGACATATTTTTTCGGCGGCTTTGTTCTCAGTATAATGGGATATATACAATTCCCTCTTTGTCATTTTGTGACAATTTTGGTTCTGGGTGGGTTTCTAAATTATTACTAGTACTTGGAGTCGGACTAGCGCCCGGCGAAGTAGGTGGTTGTACTTTGGCTTCATTTTTAATTTTCATTAGAGTCCTCTTTGATATCCCAGTTGCAGCACAGGTTCGTTTCACCACTTGGTCTACAGGTATGGTGTACTGTTTATTTTCTTTCTCCGATTCAAAAAACTTGAACACTTTCAAGATTAGATTTCTTGATTCGCTGTGTATTGTTTTTCCCATGACTTCAGTTTAACAGCTACAACAATTTTAATAACAACCGAACCAGTCCAAACTTAACAGTAAACAGTCTAAACTTAACAATAAATAAAAAACAAAACACCAACAAAGCGAAAATATCAAAATTATCGGGACGTGTATCGGCAACGAAGATGCTAACCGTACTGTCGCACCGGGGAGTGCGCGGAGAGGTGACAGGGGAAGCGGGAGAGGAGCCGCATTCCAGCGAGGTGCACAGATATTCTGACCGGCTAGTAGGTAGATTACTAGCGTAACGTAGTAATGGTAGCTTAATGTTCTCTGTAGGATTTTTTACTTGAACAACAGCAAAATTTATAATAAAAGAACCTTCGATTCGAAGAAAAGAACATTAGTTACAGACTGCAGCATAATTGAATTAGCGCTTAAATTTCGTACTGTGGCGTTGTCGTCTAACAAGCAAGATAAAATATGAGCATGATTTAGGCCAGGAGTCCAGGACATTATCATATCCCACCTCCACACAACCTCATTCCGACTTCATGTCCATGAAGCGAACGCGGAGAAGCAACCTAATGGGTTACTGGATGCATGCACGACTTAAGACAGTTATAATGAACCGATCTCAGCTCTGAGATAAGTGTGATATATACATAGTTCAAAAGAGCTCTGACTGACTGTGACATATGGGCAGAAAAACAGCGCAGCCATTACAGGGTCTCGTAGGCATCATTTATGAAAGGAACCCTAAAAAAGTGCGACTACAATACACTACGGACTCTACGGAGCGATAAAGTTGAATTTTGCAATGGGTTCAGGCCGCATCGTGAATATTTCAAGCAATAAACGCCTTCCCCTACTGTATCTCTGTAAGTCTCCTAGGTCTAGACCACGTCTAGTACCAGGTCTAGTACCAACTCACTGAAATTAGAATACTGTAAGGATATAAAACGTAGGTTTATTACTGTTAAAATTGGGGCGCGTAGTGATATCAATGGTGGTGTAGCCACCATCTTTAAAATTGGATATTCAGGACTAACAACTAACATGTAAAGCTATATTGCATTTTTACAGCTCCACAGCGACCAAGCCCATCGCAAACAAAAACAATAGATAGTTACAACTTCGGCCCACATCCACTAACTGTAATTTAATCTTGTCAATTAATGGTATTAGTTTACCTTGGTCCCAAGGTACACTCGGGCTCGAGTCTCTTATGTACACGAATAGCAATCGTGTATGGATTGTTCCCAAGACCCAAGGATGTAAAATGCCGTATTATGCTTGTCGGCAGGTGCCTATTTTGTTTGGAGACTGTCCACCAAATACGGCATTTTCGCCCTTGGGACCTATCGGTACACTATTGCTATCTGTGTTGTACCAAGTGGTGGTCAGTCCTCTTCTGGTAAAAAGAGTGATATGAGCATAGGAATCCAGGTTATGCTTTGCTAGTCGCATAGAACATTGAACTCCAAGTAACTTAACACTGGTACAAGTAGAGCGTTACTGCCCCTACTCCCTTCGGGTACGGAACCCTAAAAACGGGCGTTCTAACACAAATGCGAATTTGAATGTAAAAGTTCCCGGGAAGAGTTGGAGATTTCGCACCTGAAGCCCTGTTGTTATACTTTTCGCGATGACCCGGATTTTTTCAGTGCGCGTAAGATTGGAGCGGCTTCGTGTACTCTTTTGTCTTTTCTGTGACGTACGTAATACTATAAGGGCGGCTTGCAGAACGTGCCTAAATCGAGATTTAACATTAAACTCGATTTATCAACTGTCAAAATATATGAAATACGTCAAAGTTAAATCGATTTAAATGCTAAATCTAGATTTAAGCACGTTCTGCAAGCCGCCCTAAGATTGATAAATGTGTATCACATTGGCGGTGTAAGTACTTATTACGTATGCACCGAGATAAGTCGATAATAATAATAATAATAAATCTTTATTTCAGGACATTAAATTCCCATATCCATAATCCATATATACCTTAAAACTTTTTTTTCTTATATTTCGATAGTTTAGACATTTTATTTATATACAATTAACTTACAACATAAAACTAGACATAAATATAAAATACTAGCTGACCCGGCAGACTTCGTACTGCCTCAATTTAATATGAACTTTATTGAATAGCAATAAAGTTCAAATTGACTCTAGAAAACGTTTCTATGGGAAATAGAAAAGGGCTGTTTTTAGGGTTTTCCCGGAAACTATTCGATTTTTTCTCACCTTTTAAACCTTCCCTAGACCTCCACGAACATTTCAAGACTAAGATAAGATAAATCCGTTCAGCCGTTCTCGAGTTTTAGTGAGACTAACGAACAGCAATTCATTTTTAAATACATATATATAGATAACAAGAGAGAAGAACAATAAGAGAGAGAGTAAACGATAAGAGTCATACTTTTTATTGAAATAAATAATCTTTGAATCCTTGAGTAGTGCCACTAGCTAGAACGTAACTTAACATTAGACGAGTTGTCAACGAACATCGAACCTTTCTGGGATACCTACCCTACCTGATTACCTACTTAGCTACTTAATGAATAAATTACATTCAAATTGAATTATCTCAGAAAGCTTACTATTTACGACATTTTATCAAATAATTGATTTTGTTGTTCGTAATAAAATTCTCAATCGACGGACGGTATGTTTTAAAGGTGTTCACGAAAAAGTGATATTTTAGGGTACTTGCAAGATTCTGGTATCCCAGGCCCCATGCAGAAATGTTCAAACCCTTTTTATTTTTACTAGAGTTTATTGTTATCAAATCACAGGCAGCGTAGTGAATAAGTCTCTAGTTCCCTTCTAGTTCACCGTGTGGTGTAGTTTAGACAGTTTCCTGCGTGCGACGACGACGACGTCCACACAACTCGGAAACAACGCTCGGCGTGGCAGGGCTTCCAATTGTTTATATTGACGCGTTATGTAACTTGCTGCACTGTATAGAACATCAATACTATAGTCTATTCGTGATAAGAATGCAGTAAAGTCATCACTGTCTGGCGGCCTAGCCACGCCCCGTAACCAATCAAATCGTTTCCAATTATCAAGCCAAGTTCACAGTGACCAGTTAAAGGCAAACTTTTGAACGCGAAGGTTGTGTCCTGTCCTGTGAGTGTGTGTTAACAGATTTAAATTTTTTCACTGCATTCTTATCACGAATAGACTGTATACGAGTATATCCCATTCATTAGTTTGTTTAACTTCTAACAGTTACTTATTGCATACATACTAGGAAATATATACAGTTCCAACGATCTTTTGGCGCGTGAGTGACGTTTACAGGGGGCGCCAACTCTACGCAACTTAATGCTATGAACAGCTGTACTTCAATGATGAATGTCAAAAAGCGAAATGTCGATGTCGCTTTGCTCTCCCTACCGTAAATTTATTATTGCTCTCTGCTCTGATACTATTCTGTCTCTGTTCGCAAATTGGAATACCTAATTTGGTATGCTACTACAATATCATCATCACTGATATAATTACATAGTTACTCTGTGCATGGGAAAACCCATGAATATTATAAATGAACAAGTAATGACTGATTGAGTCATCAACGGAGCCAAACGGCTAAAGCCTAAATAAATAAAGCTAAAGACTAAATTTTTGAGGGTAGCTTGCTTTTATAATGTAAGCATCCACTAAGAAACTTTTTTACAGAATACTTCGATTGATGGTGGCGTGGGCAATCTATTGGGATATAAGTGAAGTATTTTGGGTATATGGCGTGATATAATCTATCACAGTGGGAATCTGTGTGGTACTACCAACCGAACGAATTCCATTTACCATTTTTCACACAAATCGTTTCTCGAAACAACTTCTGAAAAGCTCTTAATTTCCAGTCGCCTCACGATTAATCACTTGGTTTATTTGAAAGCGCTTTTGAACTGCACCTCATTTCTTAAACCATTTATTCCCTGTCTTCTATAATCAGGTTTGCTTCTCGAAAGGTCTTCACGTGTACCGTAAATCACTAAAGCTAGGCACTGAAAACCAGAGGCGTCACACATGAAATTTGAAATTTTCGCGACGTATTTTTATATCACGCAGCATAATGTGTGTTGAATTTTGGAGGACTTTTATACGTTTTTCGCACTATCGAGAAAACCACTGGTTGGAGGAATGGAGAGCTATCGCCACATGTTCTAAGATATTTAGTTCGTATTGTGTAACAGATGAAGACACGATTCGAATATCACATTGCATCCGTTTTCAGGACACCGCTCACCTCACATCAATTTGCGTGGAATCACGATTAAATCGTGCCCGATTCACGGGAATTCGCGTGCCTTACCCTCGCTGAAACAGGTCGACATTGTAGAACTTGTACAGCTCGATCGAGAACTCGAAGGTGGCTTGCAGGTCGCTCATGGTGGGGCCATGCCGGCGGGGCTCCGCCCTCGGGGCTCCGGACGGTAGGGCTCCGCTGGTGACCGGCGCGGCCCGGGGGCGCGGTCTCGTGCGAAAATAGGCGAGCGGCGCGACGCGTGCCCGCGGTACAGTGGCGGAGTCAGGAATTCATTTTTAATAGTGGGTTGTGCGCATGCGTGGAGTTAGCGCGCGCCGCCGCCGTCGCGCGCCCGGCGGCTGCAGTGTCGGCGCCGCCGGGCCCACCTCGGCAGGTGCGTCAACGACTCTGTTGCAGGCACTCGGTGCTACTTTAACCGTAAGTGCCACACACTAGAACGTTAGTTAGAAAGTTGAGCAAACTTTGACAAACTTAACGCGAGTTTAGTACTCACGTTCTAGCTAGATAGGCATCCGCTGACCTGTCGCTGCCCAAATGTCCGGTAGTCTGACCGTAGAATACCTTTTTTAAAGATTTCCGATTTCAGGGGCTTTCAGAATACTAAATAATTTAACCGCGTCATCTGTGGTAAGCCGTGTCATTTCCTTCGAACTACCAAAATACGAGGAAGTGAGGATATATACAGGAGAGCGATTGGGCTGTCTGTATGATAGCACAGAATCTGAGCCGTGCAATTCATGAAGGCTTTTGTGGGCCTTGTTCGTGGTTAGTCGTCATACAAGGTGTGGACGCATATTGCTAGACCTTGCGTGTACAAGGTATTTATATCTACTTCTAACCACATCGTGTCGTGATTTGCAAGAAATTTAAAGTAGGTATCATGACCGAAATATTCCTGAGGAAAAATATCAATTTACGCTCACTTGCGCCATTACGTTAGCACGAAGCCACAGATTAATAAAGACGAAGCCGAAGGTAATATAATAAGATATATCATTCTGAAAAATAAAGAACCTACATTAGACAAACATTTCTTATTTATTGGTTTCACTCTTAACAACTTCGAAATCTTAATTGCATGAAAGAAGAATGAACATATTTGTAGGTACACATAATATGTCATATGTTTACAATGTGTGTAAACAATCTTTTTTCCCGTCTGAAATTACCATTTCAATATGCACGAAATATGCAGTGCTGTACCTAATCCTTTCGATATTACACCCACTTCCCAGTCTGTCTGTTGTCTGTGGCACGAGTATTGCCCCCTGCCTAAATTCTGCCTCCCTCAGTCTGAAAGGTCGCGCGACTACAGCTCTGCCCCCCTTGCCCCCCCCCCCCTCCCCAGCATGTTAACCTTTGCCGTACCTGGCAGCAGAGCCGTGCCTAAAAATTGTATGAAATTATAATAACATCAAAATACCTATATACGAATATCATCGATGGTTATTATTAAAAGTTCGATGAGTATGTAATTGTATCAGAAAGAGCCAAGACCTAACCTAACTTAAGAGACCGGTGACTGCTTGAGTTTCCCATACAAACGTAATACAAAAATGATTTGAATATGAGAACTAGTTCAAAGCATTTAGACTGTTTGTTTACGCAGGTTCCTGGTCGTATCGTATACCAAGGTTCTTATTCAAATTTCAAAAATATTTTTAAATTGGTTGAAGAGGAACCCTGGTATACAGAGCAGGAACCTGCTTCTCAAATTCAAATCACTTTTGTATTACGTTTGTATGGGAAATTCACGCGGTCACCGGTCTCGATGAATTGCCCTAAAATTGGCGAACATTGTTTTTTTTTTTTTTGATTTTGTACACTTGGATCTACCTATTGTTGATTTATTTATCCATCCTGGGTTTGCTGAAAGAAATCTCTCGATAGAGATAAGCTCGCCTTTGTACATGTAATTTCCATTTTTAATTGTCATAATGTATTGATTTGTGTGCAATAAAGTATAAAGTAAAGTAAAGTAAATATCTATCAACTACCTACGAAGATGTGTTGCTAAGTTGTGTTACTATATGGTTCGTGTGAAACAGAAACTTTTTTTCTTGCTCTATATTTCTATATCTATATCTCTAGCTCATCGTCCTCTCTACCTCATTGGAAATCCCCGCAAAAGCAGCGGCGAGCTAATCTAAAGTATTTTTTCCACCCTCCGTCCTCAACGCCTTCCAACAACTTCCCATCCACGACAACTCGTCTATCATATACTGTCTGCGCAGCTCTAGCTTAAAAGTCAAAAGTGTTCTTGCCATGCCAACAGATGACAAGAGACCCTAATTCTTGTGAAATTCACGTTATATTTACAACACATCAACTAACTTGCTAGTCGTAAGAGTTGCCTTACGTAGAGACCTATCTTCCAAAGGTTTTTTTTTTAAATGAGGATATCATAAACCCTTTTGCACTGTGCCCTTTGCGAACGCTCCACCCAAACAGGGTTCCGCGTTGAATGGAAACTTCATTTCCCCGCATCAAGGGGTTCATGAAAGGTCACAGTTCAAGTTTTGGCGTGGTCGATACGGCCCGCCTGTCGACCCTCCGATGTTCGGTCTGGTGCATCCGTTTGCGAAAAGACGGTGGAGTAGCCCCCTCCCGTGGTGATTGCTTGATGCTAGACTTAACACCAGTTTTTGAAAGAGAGGTCAAACGTAAGAAGCTATTAATCGAAGTTTAATCCGAACTCGCGGCAGGTTATTGGCTGAAATGAGTTTAACAAGTGGCACAGCATCCTTTGGGAGACCAGTAGACGTTAGAATATTTTTGGAGTAAGGTCGTGAGGAATTCTTTATTTATACTATAAGTACTTATTCGGTGGCGATTGGATGCTCTTCTTCGCCGGAAGAGACGAATATTCCTATATGAGATAAAATAAAATGGCAGGTGTACTTACTTACATTTAGGAACGTATGATATGACATATTTAATTTTGTTCAGAGGAGGACAGTGAAGAAATTACGATCTTCGACAGAATGATTAAAACTACAAGAACTATAATTACCTACCAAGTACATAGGTACCGTAGGATGTATGGAGAAATACATATGTGCTCGTGCAACAATAACAGAGCCGCGTCAGAAGTGTGCACTCAGCATATTGCTTCGCGGTTGAAAAGAACAAACATCCTGTCTCACATACCCACATACAGAGCGCCTGCGGACGCAACTCTCACATACTCACATACAGGGCTAAGATTCGCTTAATATTTAGTTACTAATCACGATGCTGGCACTATGGCAACGATCGAACGCCATCGCGCCTTCAGCTATTTGAACTACGCCGCCATTCTATACGAGAATAATTGCCGTCCTATTGCGGCTCGTGAACGGCCATTGTAACAAGCGAATGCCATTTCCACAATTTTTTGGTTAGGTTCGTGTTAAGGTAAGAGCATCACAAGGGCATTGAATGAGAATTGTGTACAAGAATTGGGCCCCAGAGCGCCTGCGGGCGCAACTCTCACCCATGAGAATTGAAAGCATAGAAGTAAAATATTGTCATTTTCGTATGACACGTTGTTGTGTATGTTTTTAAATAATGTAATGCAATGTTTTGTAATGTAATGTAATATAATGTAATGCTTTGTGACTATAACTGTAATCTTGCTACACCCAATAGGGTAAAATTACTTTGATACTATTTTTTATTTTATAATAATACGACATGTAATTTATTGCAATAAATACTTGAATACACGTCGTAGACTATTTGCGTGTACGATTTCAATTCGCATGGGTGAGAATTGGGCCCAAGAACGTAGAGGAACGTTAGAACGTAGAGGTTACGTTCCTATTGGAGGGTCAGTTTACTTTTGACTTTAAGTACTTTCAGGGAATATTCCCATACTGAGTGGCAAACGGATAGTAACAATACAATACTCCTTTTTGCATGATAAATGCAAACAACCTAACTGCCGAAGTTAACAAATAACCGGCCAAGTGCGAGTCGGACTCGCGCACGAAGGGTTCCGTACCATTATCTATAAAAAACCGCAAAAAAATAAACATTTTGTATGGGAGCCCCCCAAATATTAATTTAATTTTAATTTAATTATTTATTTTTTAAGTAAATAATATACTCAATATATTGTGAACATTTTAAGCGTCTACCT
This sequence comes from Argyresthia albistria, assembly GCA_963457715.1. Lineage (NCBI taxonomy): Eukaryota > Metazoa > Arthropoda > Insecta > Lepidoptera > Argyresthiidae > Argyresthia > Argyresthia albistria. The sequence continues at coordinate 8,037,650 of OY735265.1, forward strand.
GCTATCATTATAAATATCGATAAAAAAAGTCACGTTTGTTGCATGGGAGCCCCCTTAATATCAAATTAATTTTGTTTTTTAGTATTTGTTGTTATAGCGGCAACAGAAATACATCATCTGTGAAAATTTCAACTGTCTAGCTACCACGGTTCATGAGATACAGCCTGGTGACAGACAGACAGACAGCGAAGTCTCAGTAATAGCATAGAGCAAGCATTAGGATTCCGTTTGGCACCCTTCGGGTACGGAACCCTAAAAACTAAGGTTTCCCCTCGACGTTTTCCAAAGAAAACCGACGACGATCTTTCTCCACTTATCGTTATCGTGCCATCGTTCTTTATCACTTCGAGTTCGAGGGCTTGGTAGTTCGTGACAGTTTTATGTGAAAAACTTTGTTGGATGCTGTCCTCAATAGGCTGAGATCAGTGGAATATCAACGACTTTCATCAATACAAAATTACGTTAGGTGATCGATCACGTTAGGCAGAGCACAGCTCACCTCATGGCAACTGAAGATGATGACCAGAGGTGTTGATTATGAGAAGCTTTGAGAATTTCACTGAATATATACGAGTAAAGGATCGCGCATATTAGGACGGGCCGCAGGGTGCCGGGGCGGGTCGCGGGCCGTATCGCCGCATACCGTAAAGGGAGTATAGTATAGAGATGGCACATCGTCAGAAAAAAAAGAAAAGAAAGAGATGACATAATACGAATCATTTTTGTGTAAGCGAGAAACAATAACGATCACCTGTCCCTTACCCGCGTATGCGTTTTTGTTGTTGGCCACAGTATTGTCAAATGCTTGTTTGCTCTTGTTTTGACAGATGAGTGGCAGAAAATCTCTGATTTTGAACCTTATGCTTATTGAGAACCAACTCTATCTCCATCTCAAAGGTGTACGCATGCACTCCGTCTATTCCTTACTCTGTCTACGCCGCATACAAAATCATGCGGCCCGTTGCGCCCCGACCGACACAGTGTGCGATAGTGCGCTGCGTGCGACCCGGCACGCTGCGGCGCGTCCTAATGTCACCTGTTCTCCTATCGAGACCCGTCTACAATCGCTACTTGGTAGGGATATACAAGGTGTAAATGAGTTAACGCAAAATTAGAAACTTTGTTACGGACATGACGGGACATCATTCTGAGAAACTTTCGTTATGAAACCGATTTGATAAGAGCAACTTTATTTTTCAATTCTCCGTACAAATCAGCTGCTGTTAGGTGCTCTGATCAAATCGGTTTCATAATGAAAGTTGCTCATTTTGCGTTAATTCGTTTACACGTTGTATACCTCTCAGGCTGGATTTTACCAACAAAAAGTTATGCGAAAATAACTATCCCGGGGATAATTTTTGTATGACAATGACAGACAGACAATGACTATGGACACTAATCGGCTACAGTAATTTTCTTTATTCATCTATGATTCTAAAAATACAGGTAGGTAGATCAATTCTTCTTTTCTTTATTCGTCATTCCTTGGGGTAAAAATTATGCACATACCATATACTTACCGTGTTCATTGAGTGTTCTGTCTGTCACTTAGTTCAATCGACAGCTCTATTCAAATCGAAATGTGAACACCAGTAGCAAGTCGTCACGCCTCACATGAAACAAGCGGAAACAACTCTTCTTTCTGATGTAAAAAAAAAACAGTTTTCCTTTGAGACGAGTGCATTTGCAGGTGCATTTGCATGCCGCACCGCTGAAGAGGTAAAAAGGTTACAAGAGGAAAAGCGGTAGAACTGGGCAAGAGCGAGTTAATATTTTGCAAAATGGTACCGTATATTTTTCAGTTCCAATATGAACATGCATGCTACTCAAATAGATCTCTACAACAAACTTAGATAGATAGATAGATAGATAATCAATTTATTCACTGTAAGAATACACACAAATACAATAAAGATCCTTACAAAACTTAAAAAAATATAGAAAGAAACTATACATGTGCATATTCCACAGTGAATAGGCCCTGGCTCAGCATGTGTTGCAGATAACTGCAACGCTGGTAATTCTGCCAGGACCCAACCCAACTTGAAATGACACTTCAAAATAGTGTCTATGATGTCAACAACCATATAATTTTTTTAACACATTCATATTGACATAATTTTGACACAGGGCTGTGTAGATATTTCTGGTTGTTATGATGATGTATTTCTATTCTTAAATAAAAAAAAATTGTTCTTATATTGATATATTGTGCATTAGGTAGATACATATTTGTCAATAACTGTACAAAATTTTCATGATAGACGAACCAATAAAATTAAGCCTTATTACTTGTCTAGCTAGTCTATCACTTGACCTTTATATAATTAAAGCCTGATAGTATATTGTACTCTATTATGTCTGAATTTTTGGTTCCCTCAGAAAATAAACTGACTGTATAAAGACCAGTAAAAACTGTAGAACGTGTCCTTATACATATTTGTAGAAATTGTATGGGCAAGAAATCAATGTCTTTGTTAACCGCTTATTTTTGCTAACAGCGATCTAACTACTTATAGTGTATAAGTATAAGGAACCCTAAAATGGCGTAAATGAACCAGTCACTTGTCATTTCCTCGACTCGACCAATATTCCGACATTCTCTGCTGACATAATGTTCCCCTTTTCCAGCAGTTTTCAGGTCAAACGCAGCTTTGAGTGCAGATCATGCATTATAGCGTCGAGGAAAAAATAAATATATTTAAACGTATGGAATAGAGGGCGGGATTTAAATGATACCAATTTTAACACGCCCAGTCGCTTCAGGACAAAAGAGTCCTTTGACTTTTACCAAGGACCAAGACGTCAATTAATGTCTATTGCAAGGGGATGAGAACTTGATTTCCCCTAATTTTAATGTCCTTTTCTTTTCCTTTTCGGCCAGGAGAAGGTAAATAATTCATTCGAATTTCTTTTTGAAACTATTTTGGCATGGTATACAGCATATTTCGAACAAAAATATAACTTTTTGGATGTCCTGGGACAAAATTACTACCCCCGATTCGCAAGAGGTTAACCTATTACTAACACTCCACCTCACCCCACATGTCAAAACCTGCATTCTTTGATGAGGATGCATACGACGACGACCCTGTCCGTCCGACATATCGGCGGGCTTATCTTGTGAACGTTGAAATTTTCACAGAAATTTGCATGTCTGCTGTTGTCAGGGAGCACTTATCCAGTGGAGAGCGCATAGATCTGGGGGCGCGGTAGCGCCCCCAAGCCAAGTCGAGCAAAAAGCAAAACATACGGGCGCAGCAGTAACATCCTTTACAGGAAGCCATTCAGAGCATATTTGACCTACCTGTTACTCCGTTGTGGATAAAGATAGAAACCTGAATTCCCGGCGGCTAAAAGGCACCATGTCATAAGACATATTCTCAAAATTTCAATAAATTTGAACCAGTAGAGTTGAAGGTACAGCAATTCAAAGTTCCTCAATTTTGACACTCACTGACTCACTGATTCACGATCATGAAAACTCTAAAGGTTACTTCTAGCGAACCCACAAGCTTAAAATTTTGAGCATGGTTAGAGTTTAGCCTGCAAAGCCAAGGAAAACTCAAACATTGCGCAATTTTAGCCCCAATTTCATAATATATTAATTATCAATAAGCTCAGTACACGACTACTTCGATTCATCGCTATTCCCCATTAGATGTCGCTAGTCGCTATGTGTATCTTGAATCGCGGTATGGTTTGGTTCCAGCTATGATTTAAATAACCGGCCAAGTGCGAGTCGGACTCGCGCACGAAGGGTTCCGTGCCATTATCTATAAAAAACCGCAAAAAAAATGTATGGGAGCCCCCCTAAATATTAATTTAATTTTAATTTAATTATTTATTTTTTAAATAAATAATATACTCAATATATTGTGAACACTTTAAGCGTCTACCTGCTACCATTATCAATATCGAGCAAAAATGAGCAAAAAAAATCACGTTTGTTGTATGGGAGCCCCCCTTAATATTGAATTTCTTTTGATTTTTAGTATTTGTTGTTATAGCGGCAACAGAAATACATCATCTGTGAAAATTTCAACTGTCTAGCTACCACGGTTCATGAGATACAGCCTGGTGACAGACGGACGGACGGACGGACAGACGGACAGCGAAGTCTCAGTAATAGGGTCCCGTTTGGCACCCTTCGGGTACGGAACCCTAATAAAGCGGTTACAATATTGTCTAATATCGCTATTCCCCATTAGATGTCGCTACACTCTCAAAAAAATATTGCCATTGCTACAAAAAAGCTTTGATGCTGGACAGTCGTCAAAGGTGCATAGTAATGAAGACAACGTTTTTATTGTTACTCTTCAATTGCTAAATGCAACAAATTTACCAACATTGATGTAACAGCAATAAAACAACTGTTGAAATTACAATCCTAAAATTGTTCATGTCACAATAGGATTTCATGTCCTTTTGTTCCCATGACAAATTCCTTTAACTATCATATCAAAGTATATTGTCCCTACGTCTAATTTCCCTTAGCTACAGTATTAAATCTGCTTTGTTCCGATGACAAAGTATTTTGCTACTCTAGCAAAGTAACATTGTTGATCTGGATACCTGCACTTTGTTAATGGTACACCATGAACAAAAATTATATACTCCACGAAGCTACTGCCTATTATTCCAGGAGCATGCGTACCCTGAAATATGCTTATTTTGTACACCAAACACCATACATGCGTATGGTGCATACATAGAGAACTCCGGTCAAAGTACGCATACCTCTAATAATAAAGGCACAGAAGCTTCGGGGAATATATATTTTTTTCAGTGTACCATTTACAAAGTGAAGGGATCAAAACCTACAATGTTACATTACTCGGGTAGCACAAGATATGATAAAGAGGATAGCGGTATTTGAGAATCCTAAAAGAAAAAACGAAGACATTTCTATCAAAAGTATGGTATATTAATCTCTACTCGAGTCACACTAGGATTACAACAAAGAACAAAATATTTAATACCGAGTGTTTGGTGTATCAAGTGAAAACACTTTTTGGGGAGTAGGAGACATTATCCTGACAACTTTTACTGTGAAACCGATTTGATCGGAGCATCTTTATTTTCCACGTCTCCATACAAATTAGCTGATGACTGCTTGGTGCTTAAATTTTCTGCAAATCCATATTTCTTCACGCACGACGACGGCACGAGCACAAACACAGGTGTTCTTTGCACGAAATTCACGTTGAAACTGGCAGAGTCAGAGAAAAGGTTTGCGCTTGCGACGAACAAGTACTTTGAGCTACTGCCGCATCAAAAACACACTTAGCCGTATCAATAACACAACTAGCCATAGTAAAAACGCCTATTTTGATAGATTAAACTTTGCTACAACATCACTTCATAATAGGTGATAAGTTGGCAACGTGCCGTAGTTATCCCGTTTAAATATTTTTAACATAGTTACCGTATCTACGTGTCTTTAGCTGAAATAAAAAAAAACAATTTCAACAATAAAAAAGATGTCACAGGCACTATGGGCCTATAGCTGCAGCGACGATGCACTTACGTGTGGTAACAATAAATTTCTAACAAAGCATTTATTGTCGCTTTGTCAGCCGATTTTTCTCTGAGTGTAGGTGTGCATTTCCTGAATCGCGGTATGGTTTGGTTTGAGGTATGATTTATATTTATATAATTCACCGCCCAGACTTGTCACAAATCGTAACATCAAAGCCACAGAGAAGAGCCCATAGAGATAGGGAGTGGGCTTTGAGAAAGTCGGTAGCTAACGCACAAGAAATAGTACCCGAAAAGAAAAAAAGGAAAGTTACTTACAAAAAGAAATGAGATCCCAACAAAACATGCATATGCATATACAAAAACGCCAGTCTCGCAGCCTGCGCAGTTTATTCTACCGTAAAAAGTTGTGAGATCTAATTTTAAACCAAGTCGGTTAATTTAACCAGTATCTGTGTATGGTAGAATCTTTCCAACAACTTTATTATCGTATACTGTTAAGTACCTACCTAATTAGTTAACTAATAACATTTATAGTGATCGGATCGATATAAGACATCTTTATTTCTTCAATAATAATTAGAATAACTTGGCAATCGCGCTCAACTGACCACTCTATAGCACCCAGAGCACAAATGAATATTATTACTCAACACAACATATCTCTAAATAAAGATAAACTTAACTAATAAGAAAACAACGAATTATTTCGGAGCGAGAGCAATAGGTACATTACGTTGCACACACGGTCCTATAGTCGACAACTTTTCTACGTGCGATTGCCAAGTCATTCTAATTATTATTGAAGAAATAAAGATGTCTTATATTGATCCGATCACTATAAATGTTATTAGTTAACTAATTAGGTAGGTACTAGATCTCACAACTTTTTACGGTAGAATAAACTGCGCAGGCTGCGAGACTGGCGTTTTTGTATATGCATATGCATGTTTTGTTGGGATACATTTTCCTTTGAAACACAACTCACCAATTTACCGGACGGCGGCGGCGGGGGAAGAAGTAAGAGAGCTGTGATTGGTCAGCCGCTGCGAAACTGTCTGGCGGCCCGTCATCGTACATAGGTTGCGTATGCGGCTTGTTGAATACAACAAACGTTTGGCGAGCCGTATTCCCCCACAGGCGCAGCCAATTGGATATATAGAGTCTGGATGTTGTCGATACCAAAATTTAAAAAAAATAAGCTGCTCATATTTTCAAGTAGGTATAAAGATACCAGTTGAAAGCAGACTGCAACTTCATGTCGTTGCATCATAGAACTCAAAGGAACCTATAGTAAGTACTTACACTCTCCTTACACCATCGAAGCGCTGAAGTAAACGCCAAGTTAGCAGCTGATGTTAGATGTTGTTTTGTTTACCGTGGGTGGGTTTGCACCTAATCGATCTTATCAAGTAGGTCACGTGACGTAGGCGAGCTCAGGATCGCATATTGGATAAAAATTGTTGAAATATTGAACTTTTCAATAATATTGGAGAAGGATGCTTATAAATTACAGCTTTATGGACGGAAATCATCAATTTTTTAGGTTGGTAAAATTATGGGTCGTGTAGTTCTGCTAACGGCTTCTTTGTATTGTGTTGTTATCCATTGATCCTAATAATTACAAATGAAGACTGCTTGTTACTTGCTTAGGGAAATAATGTACAATAATTTGTGCTCACAGACTTGAATTGTGCTCTAATTATGAGCACAAAATGTATAGGTACCATGTATGTAGCATGCCTATATACTAGGCTATATAGGCGTGCTACATACTCGTAGACACAATTTAAATTTTATTTATTATCATTTATTGCGTCACGCCTTTTCCCATCAGAGGTCGCTTTTAACCATATTCAACTCTCCACCATACTAATATGTATTAAAGTTTGTCCTCCTGTGAAATGCGAGAATTCTATGCAATTCATCAAGGTGCTATTTATGTTTCCCTACGAAGCGAGCCGGAAAATTAGCTCGCCCGATGAATGAGCTTAATTGTAAGTTCTACATTTACAAAGCTTCGCGAGTTAAGCTTTGCCTGCATTGCGCTGCTGCTGAGCGGAGCTTGTGTAAATCAGGCTGTAAATTGAGGCTAAGATACATTCTAACTACAGAAATATCTCAATATATAAATCTCAAAATATATATTGAGATAGTTCTGTAAATAAAAAACTCTACATCATAACATAACACAGCGTCACGTCTTTTCCCATACGGGTTGGCAAAGGCAAAGACACAACTGCCCACTTTTAGCCAGTGAAACACTCAATAATACTCCATTTTCAAATATCATTCACCTTTCCTGGAAAGGACAGGGACGTGGCTTGGCTGCATGCTTTACACCGGAATATGAAATTACGTGTTGAGATGCTGATGAGAGTTTTAACTAGGTCGGAATGTGCAGGCAGTCGGAAAATATCAACTTAATTTAAACTTGCCCGGCGTTTTCGCTTAATTTTTTAGGGTTCCGTACCCGAAGGGTGCCAAACGGGAAACCTATTACTGAGACTTCGCTGTCCGTCTGTCCGTCCGTCCGTCCGTCCGTCCGTCCGTCCGTCCGTCCGTCCGTCCGTCCGTCCGTCTGTCACCAGGCTGTATCTCATGAACCGTGGTAGCTAGACAGTTGAAATTTTCACAGATGATGTATTTTTGTTGCCGCTATAACAACAAATACTAAAAATCAAAAGAAATTTAATATTAAGGGGGGCTCCCATACAACAAACGTGATTTTTTTGCTCATTTTTGCTCGATATTGATAATGGTAGCAGGTAGACGCTTAAAATGTTCACAATATATTGAGTATATTATTTACTTAAAAAATAAATAATTAAATTAAAATTAAATTGATATTTAGGGGGGGCTCCGATACATTTTTTTTGCGGTTTTTTATAGATAATGGCACGGAACCCTTCGTGCGCGAGTCCGACTCGCACTTGGCCGGTTATTTACCTTCTGCGAGAGTGGCTGGCTAAACGGGCGCATAAAATGTCGAGGTAGGTACCTATGTCGAGGTAGGTACCTATGTCGAGGGAGGTACCTATGTCGAGGTAGGTACCTATGTTTTTGGACGATTATGTAAGGCCGCTTTGCAACAGAATTTTGACAGCAACTAAATAGAGTTGAAACGCAACTAAAAATATAATGCAGCTATCTTGAGTGAGAACCTTGCCTTTTAGTGTTTGACCACGTAACTTGACTGTGTTGTACTTTATAGCGGCTTTAGAAGTGTGGTGCTCGTTTTTAGGATTCCGTACCCGAAGGGTGCCAAACGGGACCCTATTACTGAGACTTCGCTGTCTGTCCGTCCGTCCGTCCGTCCGTCCGTCCGTCTGTCTGTCACCAGGCTGTATCTCATGAACCGTGGTAGCTAGACAGTTGAAATTTTCACAGATGATGTATTTTTGTTGCCGCTATAACAACAAATACTAAAAATCAAAAGAAATTTAATATTAAGGGGGGCTCCCATACAACAAACGTGATTTTTTTGCTCATTTTTGCTCGATATTGATAATGGTAGCAGGTAGACGCTTAAAATGTTCACAATATATTGAGTATATTATTTACTTAAAAAATAAATAATTAAATTAAAATTAAATTAATATTTAGGGGGGGCTCCGATACATTTTTTTTGCGGTTTTTTATAGATAATGGCACGGAACCCTTCGTGCGCGAGTCCGACTCGCACTTGGCCGGTTATTTACCTTCTGCGAGAGTGGCTGGCTAAACGGGCGCATAAAATGTCGAGGTAGGTACCTATGTCGAGGTAGGTACCTATGTCGAGGGAGGTACCTATGTCGAGGTAGGTACCTATGTTTTTGGACGATTATGTAAGGCCGCTTTGCAACAGAATTTTGACAGCAACTAAATAGAGTTGAAACGCAACTAAAAATATAATGCAGCTATCTTGAGTGAGAACCTTGCCTTTTAGTGTTTGACCACGTAACTTGACTGTGTTGTACTTTATAGCGGCTTTAGAAGTGTGGTGCTCGTTTTTAGGATTCCGTACCCGAAGGGTGCCAAACGGGACCCTATTACTGAGACTTCGCTGTCTGTCCGTCCGTCCGTCCGTCCGTCCGTCCGTCTGTCTGTCACCAGGCTGTATCTCATGAACCGTGGTAGTTAGACAGTTGAAATTTTCACAGATGATGTATTTCTGTTGCCGCTATAACAACAAATACTAAAAATCAAAAGAAATTTAATATTAAGGGGGCTCCCATACAATAAAACGTGATTTTTTTGCTCATTTTTGCTCGATATTGTTAATGGTAGCAGGTAGACGGCTAGACGCTTAAAAGGTTCACAATATATTGAGTATAAAAAATAAATAATTAAATTAAATTAATATTTAGGGGGGGCTCCCAAACATTTTTTTTTGCGGTTTTTTATAGATAATGGTACGGAACCCTTCGTGCGCGAGTCCGACTCGCACTTGGCCGGTTATTAGTATTTACTATGGCTTCCACCATTAAAACTTGCCACATCAAAACCTGCGTATCCTACGAAACGCAAGCTGCATCCGTGGACCGTGCTAAAATCACACGACCCACTGATTACAGGGAAGCCTCCAAGCCTCCAATCAGACCAACCTCCGGTTAGTCCACCAAGATCCACCAAGTGGGCCAAACGGTATGTTCTTCTTTGGTGTTATGGAAACTTCTACGGGAAAATTGAGTACCTACCTACCTATTTAAACCTATTTTTTATTCATTTAAAACAAGCGCATCCGTATACATATATGTGTTAGAGTTTGTGTTTAATATACTTATATAATCATAGCTTAAATTAAAAAAATGTATTTGGAATAAGATAATTACAGTAATATAAACATCAGTAGCTTAAAGGCGGCAACTGTTAGCGGTAAACAGGTGCCTGCCATCTTGTTTTTAAAAAGTATAAAAGGGACTGTTTGGCTTAGTCTCGAGTCAGTCCATGTACGAATTTTGGAGAATAAACAACTATTTATATAAGTTATGCTGGTTTATTTTGAATGTTACGCCCCTGGTCTTTTATATGTCATCATCATCCTCATTGCGCCGTATGGGTAATATGATGTATGTAGGTATATCCGGCAAAGGCACGTGTATGGTATCAGCCACACACACCGAATGGTAAAAGGGTTTGCTATTTAATGCTTCCTAACATACTTATATCTTCCAGTAACCTCACTTGACAAGTTGTCTCTCTCGATAGGTCTCGGATACTGTATATCGGATGCTAGTGATCTTGGTGGACCAACCAGCGATTTCCGAAACGATCCGACCATTACGCTACCGATACCGCCAGGATATTGCCTTGCCAAGCGTATGACCGCAATATTGTGCATCCAAGCTGAAGATATCTCATTTATCTGTAGCTTCTTGCAGCGTTATTGCACCCACGACCGACATTTTCGGATTTCCATACGAGAATTGCATATGAATAAAGAAAAGTATAACCTTACTTCGTACTTAGTACTTCTGGTAAGATTATTCTGTGCCTTGGAGGAACGCGGCCTTTCCTACGGAAACCTACCGTGTTGCTCGAAGGTCTGTGCCCATCGAGGGGCACAAGCCTTTACCCGGATACGATTGAGCCATACACGCTGGCTCAGTGCAGGTTGGTGGAGGGGTTTTACGACTACTACACACTACCCAGTAGCGATAGTAGCCGGGACTAACGTGTCATCCGAAACACGGAACGGCCGATGAATGTACTTATGATAAATAGTAATCAAACAAACTAATTATCTCATTTGGTACATGGATCTCATTGCTACATATGTTGGCGGCTACATTACATTCTATCTAATCATGTTGCATGATATGTCCAAGCAATTACTGGGCACATCATGATGTAGCGGGGTTTTAACGAAAACATGTATTTTAAAAAACATTTTTATTCAGCACTACGTGATGATTTTCGTGTTATACATGTCAAACGTGTTTCATTATATTTCACGTTTGGGCACATCATGATGTGCCCAATTGTACGATCTGCCGATACATACATGGTCAGCACCCAGCACCGGAATTCGAAGCTGCATCTCCTGCGTGAAAATCAAGCGTGAAACCCACTACCATAGAGTAAATTATATATAGGGTTACCCACTACTACATAGACCACGTATTATTGATATGAGCGAATGTCAAATAGGAGCATTTCCTTCAAATTAATGAAACTGATACTTTTCTATGGCGCGGCAGCGCCCTTGCCAAGTCTAGCTATTCATGCGTCCCAATGTCGACTGAGAAAAAAAACCACACATCACAAGGTCATTTCAGTGTTTTTATTTCTTAAATTACTCTATATACATAATCATTACCGCTAAGGTAACTAAATTTTATTTGACTAAAGACACAAATCGGTCCGGTTTGCATCGAGGTTTGTTATTCTTATTCTATAAAATACTCTGGCAGTGAATTTTAATATTCAAGTTAGAATTTCAGTGAGTTTAATTTATTTTTGATTTTTGTGGTAAGGAAAGTGCATACTGTAGGTAAAATAAAAAAATAAATAATAAAATACAATTCATACTGACCTACGGGCAACAGATGCCAATGCAAAAAGTAATACAAATTCTGTTCTATCAATTTTGTGTTCTTTATAGAACAAAACGTTTGATGGGCAGTGAAACAGCAGTAAGCTAAAACATTTAAATAACTATCAATCTTTAACTCCGACTACAAATACAAAAAAAAACTCGAATTACTAATCAATCACAGAGCAAAAGTTAAACACCATATTACGGCCATTTTTGCTGCAATATGAGTAATTCGAATATATTTTATGTACACGGTGCAACAGAAAGGTGTACTCGTATTAAATCGTTTTGTCTGTCAATAGCCAAATTATATTTGACAGTTGACAGCACGATGACCTAGGACAGAAAAGGGCATAATGGCATCGGATCAAAATAATCCGACCAAAAAATCTATCGACACCTTAAGCTAAATTGATCAACTAGCATAGCATGTCCGGTAAACATCGTTAAATTGAGTGCCTCTCAAAAATAACAAAGTGTTTGTAAAACTAATGCATTGTGTTTGTTAAGTCATAAGATTGAAAATCGCGGCCATTTTTACAACTCCCCACCCACAGTTGATAGGATAATGCATTAAATGTTGTACAGCAAGAAATGTATTGATTTTCAAGACGCAAAATTCCCTACCCCGCACAGAAGTGCTCACAAGCCACAACTTATTTTCCACATCACACAAAAACACTCAATCAGTCCGATCGCACCTCACAAATAAAGTACGTCTCAAACGAACACGGTGAATCGTTCCACTTCAGCCCCTTATCGTCCCTGTTCCACAGTTCCAAGCAGTTCTCTTCTTCTCCGTTCTCGTATCGGAAGTTGTTGGGTTCCCCAGCGTTCCAGTTGACGAAGGTAAGGGGCCGGCCGTTCGCCATCCAGAAGAAGCTGCCCTCTTCCGCCAGGTCTGTACCAGATGTCCAGAAGTGCTCGCGGCCGTAGCCTGGAAAATGGTAAAGTGAAACATCAATAAATGTACAATATAAGTACAGCTTTCCAATGATCTTTTGGTAGGCGGTGACAGGTGGTCACTATCTGACACTTCTGGCAATGCCTGGCATGATTCAAAATGAGCCAAAGTCATGGTATACCTCGATATTAACCGATTCCATGTAGAGGCGGTGGAAGTATTCTTATTACAATATCGCGTTCTGATTGGTCAAACATCAATTTGAAAAGGATAAGGATGGTACTGTTGCGCCCTTGTTTGCTCGAATTAGCGACAGATGTCAGAAAAGTACCTAGATCTCATCTACATAAATGACTTCACATAAAACCGCACGGGAAATCAGACCCCGATGCGATGATATGCTTACCGGAATCCTTGACGTATTTCTCCAGCTGGTCATTCTCAGCTTGTGAGGAGACGGACGCGAGGTGCATACCGTGGTACCGGCAATACTGCTGCGCCTTGAACCAGTTCGCCTGGAAGCAGGGAAACAAGAGGTTAATTAAAGTAGGTAAGGGTTAACTTGGCGTGGCGGGAGATGATAGAAGGAGAGTAGGCTCCTGAAGTGGTCTTTGGAAGATAAAGGCCTGGGGGCAATCATCTGAAAACGAAATAGTTAAAAGCCTATCAGAAGACTGTAAGTATATCGCAAGCATGCCAGCGCCAGAAAATGGCGTATAATATGATATTCAGGTACCCAACAAAAATTTCGACTAAAGGATGCTCCTTACGCTGCGCTTTGGCATATGCAGCTCTTGGTTTGCTACATGGCTCTACAAATACTAGAGTACAAATAAACGACCTACAAAGTTCTGAAACTCTCTATACATTCCAATATTCAAATTAAATGTTACAAAAGTAATAAATAACTAACTATCTAAAGATATAATGTAACATCATACGCCATGTTATGCATTATTATGCTACATGTACACTAAACAAATTGACTTTCCAAAAGACAATAAAGTTATTACTATGCATCCCTTTAACAAGATCCACTTTCCAAAAGAGATCGATTCAATCTACAAAAGTAGAGCGGCAAAGTATTGTTCCACATCGTACGATTATACAGGGTGTTCGGCAGAACGTTTTACATAGAAAAATGTGAGGTAGTCGATGCGATGTCATTTGCTACCCAGGCCAAAAGATTTGGCCTAGGCCCCAAGGATTTTTTTATATGTATTTTATTCGTAATTTTTGGCATTTCATCAGTTTCATACCTTCAACTCTTAATAACTTTTTTCTAACGGGAAATCTGTTTTTTTTTTGTTCTTATTTTTTATTAGAATTTCAATGATTGATTTTAACCTGCTGGCTGCAGCCATTTTTTTTATTTTTTTTGTAAAAAAAAAAAAAAAACATTAAAATTAGTTTGACAGTGGGTACCAACGTCAAAAATTAGACATTCATTGACGTCTTGGTACCCACTGTCAAAATAATTTTAATGTCATTTTTTTTTTTTATAATTTTAATGTCAATATTGTTCCAAGGACTGGATTGTCCTTACGCTTCCCAGCGTGTTAAACCTAATATTTGTTGCAGGTCATAGCTAGAAACTAATTTATAAAAATTCAAACGTGAAAAATTCGCCAAGTGCGAGTCGGACTCGCCCATGAAGGGTTCCGTAGTAGCAGTAATTATAATACAGGATGTTTCTGTTGTAACTTTGTTTTTCATAGTGTTTGTATGAATGACAAAGTTATCTTTACGGTTTATAATAAATGATTTATATCTCAAAAACTGCATATTTTGTTCAAACCAATTTTCGTTGAAAGATTGTATTGAGATACACAGCATATTTTTTTTTTAGATTTTTCACTTTCTTACTTTAAAAGTGAGAGGGGAGGGGACACTATTTTTTGCACTTGGATTGGAAGGCTCTGTCTCTTTAATGATTGACTTGGAGGAAAAATGGGTTTAGAAACCTCAATGTCATTTTCAAATGGCTATCTATAGACACCCCACACATATAGGTTTGATGAAAAAATATATTTTTGATGTCAGTTCCATGTATGGGGAGCCCCCCTCAATATTTTATTTTTTCAATTTTTGTATAAAAATCTTAAATAATACAAACACTATATTGACAAAAATATATGTATTTTTTGTAGGCATAAAAACTAGCACCGGAGATTGAAAAAATCAAATAAAAGTTAAAAGCGCTAAGTAGTGGCCCTAAATGCTTTGCTACAAAGAGCCACTTGACGAGCAATTCCTTCCACCACTTCCACTCTGTACTAACGTATGCAACGTACTTTAATTTGGTACAAGGTACAAGGTACCACTTGTTTATCTGATGATGATGATGAAGTGATGTGATAAGGTTTCTTCTGATTAAGTGAACAGCTTGGTTGAATCAGTCTCGGCAATTTACGTTGTAGTGTCTCTATTTTGAATAATAGCGGCTCGCGATTGGATGAGGCTGATTTAACCAACATTCAATAAGAGTTGGTTTGTCAATGTTTGTTGTGCAATTCTTGCCTCTGCCTTTCTTTATGAGAAAACACGCCATGAGTGTAAGTTTTTCCGCACACAATCGCAACAGAATCAATAATACGAGAACGTATGCTATGCAAATGGGCAGTTCCTACAGTGAAGGAATTTTAGGCGTGCCCGATTCGTAGCTTCTTAAGTTTTTGATATTCCTGATTTATTTTGAATCTTAGACATAATAATAATGGCCTACTTATTCTGGCACTGAAATTCAGAGATGTTATAGACTTATTTCTTGCAAAAAAATAGCCGAAGTATGAGCAAACATAACACTTTCCTGGGGGGGGGGGATTTTCCAAAACTCAAACTTTCAAACATAACAATACGCAAAACATGTACATAAACAAACAGATTACTAAAATACAGTAACTTATAACATAACCTTGCCTTATACTTGAAAACAAATATACTTATAAGCCTTTTTAGGGTTCCGTACCCGAAGGGTGCCAAACGGGACCCTATTACTGAGACTTCGCTGTCTGTCCGTCCGTCCGTCCGTCCGTCAGTCCGTATGTCTATCACCAGGCTGTATCTCATGAACCGTGGTAGCTAGACAGTTGAAATTTTCACAGATGATGTATTTCTGTTGCCGCCATAACAACAAATACTAAAAATCAAAAGAAATTTAATTTAATTTTTTTTTTTCATATAAGAATAGAGGGGACAAGAAGAAATTGATAGTTGTGGAACTAAAATTGACCAGTTTTATTCCATCATATTAAGAACTACCCAAATAACACATGCAGCATTTTAAGGTTAACCTTTATTGCATTTGACATAAAGGGTTTTTGTACAAAAAATGTCTTCTGTTGACAGTACCGGTCCATCTCACACAAACCGGTCCCAGAGAAAGTGCTTCAGACTAAAGGAGAGCATTAAAATGTATGCGTTCATTTACTGCTAGATCTACAATGTCATAGACATACATTTGACTTGATCGGCCTTGACTTTCTATTTTATTTGCTAGATTTAAGCATACTTTATCCTATCTATGCGTCAAGGAAAACATACGACATTTACATGTAATGCAAAGTCAATTTCCGAAGGAATTTTAAGTAATCTAAAGTCAGCTAAAAATAGTGGTTCCATGTAGAGGGTTTATTATTATTTTGTATATTCCATGAAGTTTCATATAAGTACCGTTCATTTATTGAACGAGCGAGCGAAGCGTCTCCGTTTCAGGATTGGGCAAAAATGCTTTCGTATGTCTGTCCGATGGTTCTCCTCTACAGGTCGTATTTCTCAACCGAATCTCGTGAAATTTTATGAGCAGGTTGTTCAATATTTTTATTGTTGATTCAGTTTTTTTTAATGGCGGAGATATAGGGTTTTAAAATGTAAAAAAATCGCTACAACCTAAACGGCTCGACGGATAAACAAATGAGATGTCGTTGGATTTGTAAAAACCGTGGGAGCGACACAAATTATATAATTTTAGTCAAAACTCAATAGGTTGTATTTTAGATAGCAAAATGTGGTTTACAAAGATATTGGTGGGGCTACTTTCATACTCCATGTACGTTACCAGACCATTCATAAGTTTGTATATGTTATTGAAAGAATATGCAGTATTTATTTTTATAATAATTCCATCTGTTCATCCGATAAACTTCAAGTACGATGTGAGCGGTGAGGAGATAGAAATTAATGAAAAATTCCCGGTGTCGCTCGCGAGGTTTACAGCTCACAGAGCCACTAGTTTTACCTACCGTATAAATATCAAACTGTCTCTTTCGAAACAAACTCACAAAGTACACAGTAGCTCGGAGCACGATATTACTGCCAGCTCTCCTACTCCTTTTATTGGCAATTATGAGATGAGGTAATCTCCTTTCGCATGGCTCTTGCTTGCACACAAGACTTCGTGTGGTCAATCCGGGAAACTTAATCCGGGTGCCTGGGATTGTCAATCTATTGACGGATCGCGCCTATCAAACGAATCTAAAGTGGTGCCCACATTTACGCTAAGCATTTTATAATATGAGCTGATGTGGTCTTTGATGCTGCTTTGATGTAATTCTGTGGGTTTCTAGGTAATAGGTTCTGTGAATGCGCTCTGTATTTATATGGTGACTCGATTTATGAATTGTTTTTGGATATTGCATTTTTAGCACGTTAGCGATTCGACCGAATACATCGATGTTATTTAGCTCACAAGAGCATTTATTCTACGTATACAGGGTTTAACAGACACATGGTATGACTCCACCATTCTGTTGCAAAGGTACAGTCTGAACTCAATTAGCTGGGCCGGCATGCATAACTAAACTAGCTAATTTCGTTTCACTTTCAGAATAACATCCAATTTATTAATCTTATTATTAAAGCATTATTATTAATAATAATAATAATAATAAGTCACGAATGTGAACCCAGTGACGCGTGCGGATGGTCAGTTTAAAGTTTCCAGTACATTTTGCACCGGAAGTGGCTCGCCGCCATGTTGCTTCCGGTCGATCGGGCACGGACCTATAACGTGGCAACTTAGTGTGGCCAGCGAATGCTGGTAAAGTTTCAAATAGCAATAATCGCACCTCGGATAAACCTGATTGGATACGATAATGCTCTACTTTTGCATTACAGGGGGCCAACCCAACGCCCCGCAGTGATAGAAAAAAATCTTGAAAAAACTGTTGACAAAAGTAATTTAATTCTTTTAATTTAGCGTTTTAGGGTACCGTACCCGAAGGGTGCCAAACGGGACCCTATTACTGAGACTTCGCTTTCCGTCTGTCCGTCCGTCCGTCCGTCCGTCCGTCCTGTCTGTCACCGGGTCCGTCTGCACGAACCGTAATAGCTAGAAAGCTGAAATTTTCACAGAATGTGTATATCTGTTGCCGCACCAACCACAAATACTGAAATACGAGAGATATTGCAAATTAAAGGGGGCCCCGATACAAGAGACGTGTTTAGATACACTTACGCATTTCAAAATGGAGATCTTGACTGAAACTGTTTATTTATTGTCATAGCAACCATGTCATAGACACATATACTACACATTTAAATATGATAGCATATTTCGCGTCAACCCACATGGTTGTGGTTAGCCGGTATGATGTAGTGTAGACTCTCAATCCGGAGGTCGTCGGTTCAAATCTCGTGAAGGCATAAACTTTTTAAATTTCCTTTTTGTTTATTTTTTTATTGTTTTGAGTGCTTTTGATTTGTTGTACGATGGTACGGTACCCTTCGTGTGCGATACCGACCCGCACTTAACCGATTATTTTTTGATTCGTCAATTTCCTCGCCCTATCCCTATCCAGCCTAATAAAGCGCAAATCTGCGATCTTCGTCCAAGTGTCATCCTACATTGGTCTTACTGTAGTACTAAATTGGCTGAAAATTCGCACCCAAAATATTTAACTCGATTTTTGACGTTATCGTGTTAGGGAACTCGTTAACAACTAGATGACTGCTAATATGCCTGGGGTGGATTTATAAGCAAAATATACAAATAAACAGTCAACAACAAATTCCCATGGCTAAAGTAAACTGAACTGCTATTATATATAACTAAAATAGAATCGAATGGACTTATAAAATAAAAATATTATATTGCACCTGTTTTCGTATATTTCCTATATAATTATTGCACATATCAGAAAAAAAACAAACAATACAGAAAAGAGGCAAGCTTATCTCTAAAAAGAGATTTCTTCCAGCGAGCCCAGGATGTTTTTGTTCTGAAATGGTAACGATCGTAGATCTATAAGACCTACCATGGAAAAGGGGCGGAGCAGGAGAGATTGCTTGTTACGAGTAGTTGGTGAAAGCTCTGTATGATCGAAGACTGTTGCGAACAATACAAGACAAGCTCCTTTGTAGGGTGCCGTGATTTCAAGCGGTAATGCATATAATTGAGAACTTACTAGCTCATTAGATTTATCGAGAAGTTGATATGATAACACATTATTTAACAAAGTTTTATCTTCTTGAAGGAACAAAGGGTGTATCGAGCCCTTTAGGATATATCTGTTTTTAGTAGAATTCCTGCACGTTTTAGGCACTGCGATACAAGAAAACAAGGTTTGAATATAAATGTGGGATGGAAAACAGCTATCGTATTTTATTATGGGAACTATATTTTCTATCATCAAAATTTATATTTGTCATCAAGTTGTATCACCTAATAAATAGATCTATCGCCACGAAATATTTTCGTTCTCAGATAAACAAAAATTGTACCCAGGTATGAATTATCAAATTAATGTTAATATATGTGTAAAATAAGAGATCGATAACCAATAAAATTATATTGCATTACATGAATATAAACTTCGTTCTTATAATAACAGTTTTGTTACTTAAATAATAGCTCTGTGCTCAGAATGGTAGATCTGTCACCAAATAAACCGAAATGGCTCGAGTAGGTGGCTAAATTTAAATTGGGTTTAGGTTAGGTTGGAACTTTGAAAAAGGAAAACCGGAGCGAGCGAAGCGGAGCGTAGCGAGCGTATGCAAATGATAAACAAAATAATATATACCAAAAACACTTATTTGGCACTAGATCTCGACAATTTATTGGTGATCTCTTTAAATTAGTTTGCTTAAATACTTATTAGGACACACCTATTATAATACATACAAAAAAATATATTTGGTACTAGACCTTATATCTCAGGATTTTAGGTGATTTATTGTGGAACTGATTTTGCATTGTTTGGTGACTACATTTTGGTGACAGATCTACTATTTTGAGGACAAACCCTATTATTTAAGAAACACAAAACTAATTAAATTGGTGATAGCTTAAATGATACACTTTTATTATCAGGACTTTGTTTTTATCTATAAGCCAGATAGAATGTCTTTTATTTTTAAATCCTTTATCGTGTCAACGGCATTTTGTGAGCCATTTAGGCAACATGAATTTTTCATGAAATATGTCCTTACGCGGTTTTAACTATTTTAAACAAAAATATTGCAGTAAGTAATAAAGTGTCAAGGACAAAGATGATTTCCATAAAAAAACCATAATAAAAAATGTATATATATGTATATATATGCCGCCGACATATATGTCGGCGGCGATCGTAGAATCGGGCACATCATGGTGTGCCCCGCCTTTTCATTATATGCCCAAGCAATTACTGGCACATCATGATGTGGCGGGTTTTAACGAAAACATGTATTTTTAAAAGCATTTTTATTCAGCACTACGTAATGTTTTTTGTGTTATATGTACATGTCAAACGAACACGAAGACTATTCGGGGGCTTCGCTGCGCTCGCCCCCTTTAGTCTTCACTAAGCTACCGCAGTGTTTACCATAAGAGATTTTATTGTTTCATGATATGTCACGTTTGGGCACATCATGATGTGCCCAATTCTACAATCGGCCGCCGACATAATATAAATTACCAGTCTAAGACTTCGTGCATGTGTCTGTATGTAGGTAAATGTGTAGGTATGTTTTTATTTTTAACTTTGTAGCGTTAAATGGTGCCAATGACAATCAATTTATCGCGTTTATTTTACTGACATCCACAATTACTGTTCTACCCTACGTAGATCCACAATGGAGAATACTTTACCGAAAAAGTTATCAAGTCTTGTCCCTGGCATATATTTCTTTATTCTTATAGATCATTGTCGTTTACGTATTGATCGAGACGCTTACCCCTCGATGCAGGTTCGTGCTGACCCCGAACAAGACATCAGTATCGATTGCGATATGCCACATGTAATAGGACCTCCTCTGTGGTCACGCAATGTTGTTCCCCTGTCTTTAGTTACTAATTAATTGGTAGCGTTAGTAGCTCACGCGAGTGGGACCCGAACCAATACTAAAGTAAAACATACTATAACATCATACTCTGTTTATGGGGGAAAGGCACAGTCACACACACACACACATACACCCTGTCCACGTTTAGCAAAGTTACTAATGAGTAAAATCTTTCTAATACCTACTACCCCAGTCGGTAGAGACTAGAGATATCAGTCCATACAAAAAAATGTTAATTACGAATTTAACGAAACTTAAGTATGTTGTTTGTGGGCCATTCAGCAGTGCTACACCCAATTTTTCGAACAAATAAAGCTTGTGCTAACTTAAGAAGGGGCGAAAATCCGATTTTTTTGTGACTTCTTAAAGTTTTCACGTTTAATTTTAAAAAAGTCAATAATTATAAGAAATAAAGTATGAGTGAATCAAAGATGACAAAATTTAGCGTCGATCACAAAAATAAATACCAAAATTGGTCCAGTAAGTAGTTTGACTTTTACTGGGATCCAAAATACTGCGAGTATTAGCTGAACACTATTAGCTCGCTTTTGTACATTTTTTTTCTATCTTAAGCTATTTTTACTGTCATGTGAGTACAATAAAGAAATTACGAATTACGAATTCTTACAATCATTCAATATTTTAAAATTAAACGTGAAAAACTGGAAAAAGTCCCAAAAAAAATCGGGTTTTGCCCCTCCTCAAGTTAGCACAAGCTTTATTTAGCACTACTGAATAGTCACAAAAAAAACTTAAGTTTCGTTTAATTCGGATTTTTTTTCGAGGTAAAAGTCTCTGCCGACTGGGTTATACGCCTTATACGTAAAACAGCACTAAAATCTTTATTGCAGTGACTACAGTGCAGGGCACATTATGTCCCTGTGTCAAAAAGTCTCGATGAGCTCTGAGTGACAGCAATTATATCATTTTACATAATGGACGTAATATAGACATCCGTTTCCACGTAGCTGTTATCAAATTGATTTAACGAACGCTTAGCTAGGGAAACCATCTGCTCCTAAATTGTATTTTTGTGTGGCTAGCTACCAGAGACTATAAATCCAATTGACTGCGCATGCGGGGGAATGCGCCTTGCCAAACGTTTTTTGTATTCAACAAATGTACGATGACGGGTCGCAGACAGTTTCGCAGCGGCTGACCAATCACAGCTCTCTTATCTCGTCCCCCGCCCGCCGCCCGTAAATTGGTGAGTTGTGTTCCAAAGGAAAGTGTATCTATGTGCTCTCCACTGGATAAGTGCTCCCTGCTAGCTACATACCTTGAAGAATATCCCCAAGTAGTACCGCTTATCTCCAGTTTTCAACAGCGGCATCGTCCACCGCGTCACTCCCAGCTCGTCGTCTATGCAGTTTGTGCATTCTGGAATTTGGAACAAAACACTCTTTAGGCACACGAAAACAGGTTTGAAACTATACATCATCATCATCACATTGGTGGAGTAACGATAGTAGAGCCTGGCTAATAGGTTTGTGGCCTGTCAAGTCAAAATAGATACTTTTTATGAACTGTCAAAACGGAACTTTTGTTCCTGAGTTCTGTGAAATAACAACAGAATGACGTCATGTAAAAGTGCCATCAAATGCTGTCTTTTTTTGCACTAAATTGACTTTATAAAATATATCTGCTGGAAATCAACCTTTTAGAATTAACTCTAAGAATTAATTATTAACGTTAAAACTTTGATACAATTATATAAATAATATGTTGTAGGTTTCTGTAGTCATAGTGGTGGGAGATTGTCTGTTGTTGTTAGCAACAGTGAAACAACTTTTAATTATTGTCACTTCGGAACCTTATAAGCTTAGGACATGACACCTAGTTATTTATAAAACTAAATTTTGTAAACCAATACCTACGACTGTTTATTTCTTGTCATTGTGGAAGGTAGGTATCTCCTGCGACTGTATACCATGTTTTTGTTTTGAAATAAACATATTTTTGATTTTTTGATTTTGATTTTGAAATATGTATACAATTCTGAGAATGTCAAGCCATTTTGTACATATGCTTAAGACTTGTTCCTACATTTATTGGATTACCTTGGCCCATTATAATTGAACATCGCAAAGCGTGATAAATTTAAAAATTCATATGCTTGTTGTAACACCGTATATGTCACCGGATATACGTACCTATATGTAATCGGCAAAAATGAAATCTGTCATTCTACAGTGTTACTAGGCAGTTTATCTACAGATGTATCCTACAGAATGACGGTTTTCATTCTTTGACGGTGACCTATACACCAATGTCACGATGGCCAAAGAGAATATAAACAGCAGTGTGGCCACTAGCCAGACTTCTAGCCGGGACCAACAGCAGTGTGGCCACTAGCCAGACTTCTAGCCGGGACCAACAGCAGTGTGGCCACTAGCCAGACTTCTAGCCGGGACCAACAGCAGTGTGGCCACTAGCCAGACTTCTAGCCGGGACCAACAGCCGACATCCAAAAGACGGAAACGCCCGAAACATATCCAACTTCCAAAATAACATAATCTAACGTTACTAGAGCAAGACAGATGATAGCCCTATTAGAGTGCCGTTGAACCTCAGAGAAAACTGCTTATGTTATTATGTTTCATAATTTCATAATTTCTTTATTGCACACAAAAAGTTACATAGGACAGTAAAAAACATAGAAAAAGTGTACAAAGGCGAGCTTATCTCTATGTTATTATTATGACGTCGGACTATACTCATATTTTTACCTTACGTAAGCTAAAATTTCCATTCTCATACGAGAGTGGAATGGACAAAAGTTCTGTCATTCATTTGGAAAATGGGTTTTGGAAATAAATTTAGAAGTGGAGATGAATTAAAAAGCCACTGAAGAAATACAATTCCAAGTTAATATTTAACATGTCTCGTCCATCGTCAGTCATCATCATCATCAATCAGCCCACATACATTCACTGATTTGTATTTAATATAATCAAATCATTTTGATTAAGACTCGCCTTTTGTTTCGAGATAAACAATAGTACGGTACGAGGCCATTGTTTTGGCACGTCGGGTCTCGTCTCGCTTTCTCTCTCTCTCCCGCCAAGTACAACGCCACATACGTTTCATAGTTTCATACGACCCGAGACGTGCCAAAACAATGGCTTTGTACTGTAAATACGTATCTGAAGCATGGCAAAGTTTCTGGTCTGCCTATAATATTCGAAGATTTCCCTCGATTTCTCCAGGATCACATCATCAGATCCTGACCTGGTGTCAATAGGACCAATTGGTAAGGTAAACCCTTTAAACAACAAATAATTTTCCGAATCGGTCCATCCGTCTAGGCGAAATCGGGGCACATACATAAAAATAAAAGGTCAAGTGCGAGTAGGTCTCACACACCCAGGGTTCCGATCACACTTGGAGAGCGTAACACGTTACGTTTAATTAGGTTTCCATACATAGAAAACTAAGACTATGATGTCATCCATGTAAACCAAATTTAATATTTTTGTAGAAAGACAGTTTGCAGTTTTCAGATTTTTCCCTTTACTTGTGCTATAAAACCTTGCATTATGCCAAATTTCATGATTCTACGGGAAGTACCCTATAGGATTTGGGTCCATTGCGATTACTACGAAAATACAACAATTTTACAGCATAAACAGTCGTAGCGTTCGGTTGCATAAACCTAGACGGTTGATTTTACAGCATAAACAGTCGTAGCGTTCGGTTGCATAAACCTAGACGGTTGATTTTACAGCATAAACAGTCGTAGCGTTCGGTTGCATAAACCTAGACGGTTGATTTTACAGTATAAACAGTCGTAGCGTTCGGTTGCATAAACCTAGACGGTTGATTTTACAGCATAAACAGTCGTAGCATTCGGTTGCATAAACCTAGACGGTTGATTTTACAGCATAAACAGTCGTAGCGTTCGGTTGCATAAACCTAGACGGTTGATTTTTTCACGGTATTATGCCACCACAGATTTCCATAATTGGTATGAATTTCAGCTTGATACGTCTACGCGTTATTTATATAAAGGTCTTGCTTGACACACGGACGGACGGACGCACGGACAGACGGACAACAAAGTGATCCTGTTATGTAAGGGTTCCTTTTTTTCCTGTTAAGGATCGGAACCCTAAAAAAACCGACGAATTGTAAACCTCCTCCTTTTGTGAAGTCGGTTTAAAATCCTATATTTTTTGCGCGTTTGTGTTAGGCCTCCAGAGCAAAGAGTTTGCATCCTCCTTTCTGCCTTTATTTATTATTATCTATGGTCCACAGTAAAGGTAGAAACTGAAATTACCTCCACTGCCCTTCCCCGCTGCAGCCGCTATCGAGTTCAACGCTGCCGCTGAATGGTAGTGAACACTATCGGAATATGTCAGACAACAAGCCGATACAATTACACAGACCAGCCATTTACACATTTTTAATCTCCACCTTTTGATCACTTCAGGAGCTCGAATCCGTACCAATGGAGGCTCTACGGTCAATTGAAGTTCGTTGTCGTTTGATTCCTCTGACTATTTCGGTATGAAGACTGCTTTATGACGTGTTTTAATATCAGGTTTCTTTATGAGGTGACAGTGTGCTAAGGTCCTAATGATAAGTAGCATTTAGCGGTTTTTAGCAAACTTCTAATGAATAAGTAACTGGTTGTTCGGTAGGTACTATTTATTGCAGTTTGCGATGTGTTTTAGAGTAGAAGGGGAACTGAGTTGCATAATTGATTTCATAATTTCCTAATTTCTTTATTGCACATAGAACAATTACACAGAACAAAAAAACATAGTGAAGGTGTACAAAGGCGAGCTTATCTCTAGTAAGAGATCTCTTCCAGCAAACCAGTTATGGATGAGAAAGGTGGATGATGATGTCATTTTACCAAAGTTGCTGATTGATTGATGGCCTGTTTTCTCAGTCAATGTTAGACTTGAAATAAAGCTGTGCCGTGCACACTTTTAAACATTTGGATATTATCTGACTACCGTTTTTTTTGTTATTCTCGAAAATAAATAACTCTACATCTGGACCTTTTTTAGGGATTATTCATATGCTTTTTTATGACTTATGTAATTACTAATATAATTAGTGACAACTGTAATTATAGGTTGTTTGTGTAACACGCGAATGTCTGAAGGACATAGACGTTTAGTGTAGGTCAGTGAGGACAGAGGCGATGGGGACAACTGGACTGGACTAAATTTTTTATTGCAATTTCGTTGTCCAAAAAACCATGGGGACAGAGGCAATTGGAGAAATGGGACTACAACAGCGGGGCAATTCTTGCGCTAGCGAGATCATGTCCATGGTCGAAATATTAATTTTGAGATACCGAAATCTCTATCAAAAACAAGAAAAAGCTATTCTTACGACTAGCCTTTCGACGAACCGAGATATCTCAACCCGTTTTCGATCGAAATAAATACAAATCGAGATTGTTTTCGACGGATTTAGACGGTATAAAAAACGATATCTCGACTGGGGAGATAATCTCGATAGCGCGAGAATCGGGGGCCAGACGTTTTAGTTAATTGAGTAACGACAAGTTCACTTAGAATAAATATATCCGAATAACTTATATTTATGTGAATGATTATGATCGTAGCACGTTGGAAACTATTACTAGGATATCTATTTATTGTAATAAATAGTTGTTGCCGGGGTACTAATGTGCCGTTGCCGGCAATATTGCCCCATACAATATATTCCCTAAATGGCAATGTTGCCGGCAACGGCACTTCTAGCCATGGAGGGCAATACTTTGATTTATTTAGCAAATAAATATTTGTGTCTGCTTACGGGTTTATTACATGTTTACGGACCTAAGTAATAACAGCTTGTAAAAACAGGCACTTTCCAGACATACGACAAAATTTAAAGCGTCAAGAATCTTGAATTCCGATTAAATAATAAAAAGTAAAGTGATCTAAGCTTCGTCCTTTCGCATCAACTTAAAGGTCAAGGTCAATATGTGATAAAATGGCAAAGCAAAGATATGCCAAGAAATTCTAAGTGTCGGTTATAAAATTTAGACCAGTACTCAAATAACATAACGTTTTGAGACTATTAGATAATCAAGCAACGTTGTAAACAATAAAAATCTATTAGGTATGCGTTCACCTTAAATATAATAACTCATCCGCACAAAACACAATTAATCACCTCATAAATTACCATATAATTATTGTGAACAAATCGAAATAATCCAAAGTGTACAAAATTAATGAAATCCATCTATTCAACTAGTATGCTAGGATTTCCTTTATCGGTATACTCTCATGGACACAGGCCGAACAAACCTACAATGGAGAACAATAGACGTCGGAGCGAGAGGGTTAAAAAGCTCAGCGACAAAATTACAATTATTTTTATGTAAGTACGCTCGCTCGTTGAAACTAACCGAAAATATGTCAGAAAAATCAACATAAAAACATCATGAAAACTTCAGCAAAATCACCCGAAAAATCACCAATCACGATTCACGAAAGACTTAAACGCGTGCGCAGTCAAAAGCACGCGTGTTACCGCGTCGATCCGAACGGGTCTACTACGGCCAACAATAAGGATGGCGACCAAAGAGATTGGCTTTTTGCAACCTTTGAGCTGAGGCTGAGGCATTCCTGTGGTCAGCAGATGGCGCAAACGCATCTTAGCTAACATTTCTGTGTGACCTTTGCAAGGTTTACTTCGGATTATTTTATGGGATGCTGATGTAACCGATAGGTACTCGTAATAAGGATGTAAGTTTAGATGTGGGTATATGTCACCGCCATTTGGATAAATTAGGCACTTAATGAAAAGAACGGACCGTGAACGGTAAATGATTAATATTTATTCATAATGAAAAGTTCGTATTTTCAGTTAAATAACTCAAGCTACGCTCGCTTCGCTCGTCACGCTTGTTTAATACCAGTTTACACTAGAAAAGCAATTTAGCGCTAATGTGAACGCTAACTAGGTACCGTGGTTTACTTAGTTTTATAACGAATTCCGGCCTTTTACAATAACTTTTTTATGTAATTTCAACTGAGGCACATTTAACATTGTTGGCAAGTAACGGCAACGGTTTTTCTTAATGCATTTTGCAATAATTGCGTTGTGGTTGTTTTTAATGATGAGTGTATAAGTAAGATGAGAAAGGTTGGCGCGACCACGTTATGAGTTTCCTTGTTGAACTCCTTACACAAATAACACAGTACGGAAACATGACTGTGATGATCTTTAGTAGTCGTTTTGGAATGGGCGTTGGATTAATATTTTATTTTACCTTACACTTGATTGGGAAGTCAAATGCGGAGTGAGCACCCCGGCGCACTGTCGTTCGGATAGAGCGCGAGCTGCGGATGCTGGACGAACAGATCCTGAACATGGCGCGTGACAACAACATGGACGCCGGCCGCGTGCTGGCCTCCACCGAGCCCGGCGCCGCAGCTGCGGAGACCGCCGGCAACGGTGAGACGGGCTTCCTCTTCCTCTTCCTCAGCTCACGGACCCTGCGCCTGGCACGTGACAACAACATGGACGCCGGCCACGTACTGGCCTCCACCGAGCCCGGCGCCGCAGCTGCGGAGACCGCCGGCAACGGTGAGACGGGCTTCCTCTTCCTCTTCCTCAGCTCACGGATCCTGCGCCTGGCGCGTGACAACAACATGGACGCCGGCCGCGTACTGGCCTCCACCGAGCCCGGCGCCGCAGCTGCGGAGACCGCCGGCAACGGTGAGACGGGCTTCCTCTTCCTCTTCCTCAGCTCACGGACCCTGCGCCTGGCGCGTGACAACAACATGGACGCCGGCCGCGTGCTGGCCTCCACCGAGCCCGGCGCCGCAGCTGCGGAGACCGCCGGCAACGGTGAGACGGGCTTCCTCTTCCTCTTCCTCAGCTCACGGATCCTGCGCCTGGCGCGTGACAACAACATGGACGCCGGCCGCGTACTGGCCTCCACCGAGCCCGGCGCCGCAGCTGCGGAGACCGCCGGCAACGGTGAGACGGGCTTCCTCTTCCTCTTCCTCAGCTCACGGACCCTGCGCCTGGCGCGTGACAACAACATGGACGCCGGCCGCGTGCTGGCCTCCACCGAGCCCGGCGCCGCAGCTGCGGAGACCGCCGGCAACGGTGAGACGGGCTTCCTCTTCCTCTTCCTCAGCTCACGGATCCTGCGCCTGGCGCGTGACAACAACATGGACGCCGGCCGCGTACTGGCCTCCACCGAGCCCGGCGCCGCAGCTGCGGAGACCGCCGGCAACGGTGAGACGGGCTTCCTCTTCCTCTTCCTCAGCTCACGGACCCTGCACCTGGCAAACTTGAGCGGCCTTTGTGCGTTTCCCCTGCACCTGCACTTCTAATTCAGCCATCCGCATGAAGCAGCAGGCCTGGATCAAGGGGATCAATTCTCTACCAAGGAGCACAGGTCTCTACCTGTCTGTCTGTCTGTCTGTCTCTACCTCTTTATTTGGTCAGAAATAAGTCACAACAAAGAGCGTGAAGCAGTTGGTGTATTTTAATTAAGTCCCAGAAAATGAATGCAGAATAAACAGTAATTTCTTATGATATTCACTGAAATATGTTATTTTCAGTGACGGGGCCCTCCGCACCAGGGGAAGCTAAAGATAAGAAGCTCTTCTCATTAGTGGGCCGGATTAAAGTTGTGCCATCACGCTGATTTCTTTTGGTGACTGCTTTTAACTATAACTTTTATTTTTTAACTATAACCAATAACTTTTGTTATGTAACGTTTTTCTCTAAAAGTACTTTAAGTTAGTGAAAAAAAAATGTTTATTTTTTGTATGAGTAGGTCTGCGACCCCGATCCTATCTCCTCAGATAAAAGACTTTTGAATATTTTGAGATGGATTTTAAAGGAATTTCATATCGTTCCACGCAAACAATTTGAAATTTTAAAGCTTTGGTCGCCGCCTATTAGAATTTAGTGTGAAAAGCAAATCTTATAGACAAGTGATACAGCACTCTAATTTTCTATAGAAGACTTTGCAGCATGTACTTACTAAAAAAGCTTAGTCAGATTTTTAACCATTGTATTGAGAATAATACAGCAGCCTTGGATAGTTCCCTGCCCTTTGACAGATATAGAGCAAACCTACTACAAATTATCCCTGTAATAAAAAAGTTAAAACCAGATCACAGTAGTTTTAATACCAATGCACCATGAAAGGCCAAGGTTTTCAGTGCAAAGTTCTACTTCAACCTTCAGTGTCCCTAACCCCTATTGCCTAGCCTTTAAGAACGTCCTGCGGCATCTAGATTTGCTTTTTTTGCTTCGCCATTTCTTGAAGGCCAGCCAGTGAGCTGAAAAAAGTTCTCACGTGGATAAAACTCAATGCTCATCCAGATTTTACCACAGAATAACTAATATGGATTTAGATTTAGAGCACCACAGAGAAAGTAATCATGTAGAGCACTGTAGGAAAGTGAGGATTGTTTGCACATTAGTTTATTTTAGCCATCATCAAGATATTTTTATAGCATGCTTTGCTGGCAAAAATGTAGGCAGATAGGTACCAAATGCAGATGTAACAAGATATCTCTTACGTCATGCGTCTCGTTCCGGAATATCGAGTTATGTTTGGGTTTTGCATAAAATGTCTTCATTCATTTTATAACACTACTTACAACACTATGCTAGATGTGTAGCGTAGATGTAGCGTTTTAGCACCGTAAGTACTGTAACCTTTATTCGGTTCATGTTCTAAATTCAAAAACAAATCTGATAATTGAAACAAAAAGTAAACTTTACAAAAAACCCACTTCTACAAACCGTATTTGATTAGATTGAGTTTTTAATACAAACTGTAACCCCTTATCCCCCCCCCCCCTTGGGGAATTAATTTTGTCAAATCCCGTCCCATCTAAGGAACCTCTGTACAAAGTTTCATGGCTCTAGGTCCACCGGTTTAGGCTATGCGTTGCCTACCCGCCAGCCACGCATTGTATTTGTACCTAGCCTAGTACTGAGCAGTTCTGGTGGCCATATGTGGTCTTCATCAGCAGTTCCTTATCACAATATTATGCTTACCATGAGTAAATGCACGAGTTATTACTAAAAACACAAAAGTCACTATAGGTCTGCCTATAATATTTGAAGAGTTCCCTCGATTTCTCCAGGATCTTATCATCAGATCCTGACCTGGTGTCAATGGGACCAATGGGAAGGTAAACCCTTTCAAACAAAAACAATATTTTCAAATCGCTCCCTCCGTCTAGGCGCTATCGGGGAGCATACATAAAGAAACATCCGGGGACGAATTGTAAACCTCCTCCTTTGGGAAGTCGGTCAAAAAGCTTCCAAAAACTACCTCCGTGGACGGGAGGTATACCGGAGTATAAATAAACCGTAAATGGTTTTTGGTACTCTTTGTTAATTAAGTTTCTATTACTTGTTAACAATTAAATAACTAAAAATAATTAGGCACTGTGATTATGCAATTTCATTTTAGTTGCAAAAATCTACACGATATCAGTCTATCCCACATTCTAGCGCAATTACTCATGTTATAATCAAGGTCAAAAGTTCTATGGGTGCGTAAATAATGAAAACAACTTGAACGATTATATTATTCCAACAAAGGCAAGTAAAGGGCAATAAAAGAAATGAAAATATTAGACAAATATTCTCATACATGCACATGTGTATCCTTGACATTTAAAAAAGATTGTGATGGTGATTGGTGCAGCTTATTTTGTGTTGGAATTAAAATTAGGAAAATTACAGTGATAAAAAAACTGGGGCCTAATGCTGCTCTGAGAATTTCACTTATATTTCATTACTATTCCATTGCAAACACCCAAAATGGCGTCATTTGGTATTCTCCTAAATTATTATCCTCCTTATCCTCCTTGATTGGGTGTTTGCAATGGAATAGTAATGAAATAGTAATGAAAAATAAGTGAAATTCTCAGAGCAGCATTAGGGCCCTGGGTAATACTTCCCGGTTTAATGATTCTGTAGCATTTCACTATTCTGTAGTCACTCCGGGAAATGTCTTAAGTCTGAAAGGCCTTTTGTGCATTTGCATATCTTTTTAAGTTTTCCCTTGAATTTTATCAATTATTTATTAATAAGCAATGTGAGTAACAAACACCAGTTTTGCTGTCTGACCTCTCTCTAGCAAGATGATGAAGTATATGTTTAATTTGTTCATGTTACAGCTAATACTAGGTTAGCAGCTAAAACTAGTTTTAGCCGACTAATGATAGGTGTTACTAGCGTAATGTTAGAAGAGCGGCTAATTTTAGTTAGTATTCATAATAATAAGGTATGTTTAGGCGAAGTGGTGTAGGTTAAGTGTCAGGTTGTCATGCAAGAACAAAAGTAACGTATGTTTTGCACACCTAAATTAGCCGGCTAAAACTAGCTAAAACTAGTTTTAGCCGCTCACCTATTACTAGCCGTAAGATGTACATATGTATAATCACCTTTACATATACAGTTTAAATTAACAATTCGTATACGGGCACAACTTTTCCGTGAGACATCGGAAACATAATTAAGATTATTTATAAATTAGTAGTAAGTAGGTATTATTAGTAGTTTGTGCACAGTTAAAGCGGTGGATATCAAACTAAAAGCTTACGGTTATAGTTAATGGGCTCCAAATCGTTGTCAAATGATGAGCTTGAATATTTCTTTTTACCTGAAACAAAACACCAAATCTATAATTAATTATAATTATGAAAAATAATAAAACAGGTAATAACTTAGTAGGCCAAGCCAAAGATAAAGAGCCAATGGCTGTTTTTCCCTTTTCCATTTTTTTTTCAGTTTCCCAGTGACTTGCAAGTGCATCACCTGAAATAGTTCTCGGTTCTTTTAACCAGCTTTGATAAATCTTACGTTAGTGGATTATGAAAATAAAGCATTTAAAGTACCTATACCTACCCAATTAATTAACTACATATTTATTAAAAGTTTTGACAGTGACGATACCGACTAAATTGATATTTAAAACTAATTATTTCAAAGGAATCTCTGGCATTCATATTTAGAGAATAAGAGAACGCTAATTGGACCGTTTTGAAAAGGTCAATCAACAAGTCAAAATATCATGGCCCTTTCAACTTCGGCAATGACCTTGTGGTGTCGAAGACCTATCGTGACCTGTTGGTCCTCTATAGGTGCTAGGACCATTAGTTATCGTGTTGAAATGGTTCCGTCACATGGATATTGGGTCTTTTAGTCAATGATCCCAGGGTTTGATCAATGTATTAGATAAAATAGTTTGGACGATATTTTTATAATCATTATCTTTCTCCTATGATGTATACTACACACGATAATGAGTCGGCGGCCGATCGCAGAATTGGGCACATCATGATATGCCCAAACGTGAAATATCAGTGAAGACTAAGGGGCGAACGCAGAGAAGCCCCCGAAATAGTCTTCGTATTCGTTTGACATGTATAACACAAAAAACATCACGTAGTGCTGAATAAAATTACCTTTAAAAAGACATATTTTCTTTAAAATCCGCCATATGCCCAGTAATGGTTTGGGCATATCATGAAATGACGAGGCACATCATGATGTGCCCAATTCTACGATTGGCCGCCGACATTAAAAGCTAACTGAAATGTCATATGTCGATATAACTTGAGCAGTCATTTCTTCATGAGAGAAGGTGCCATCATCACTACAACAGTTAAAGTTTGAGTTACCATCATATTGGCAGACATGCATAAGGTCGTAGCAAACTCGTAAAATTCAACTATTAATATCAATTGTATATTGACTTCACTCTCAGTGCAACTTCACATAAAGGTAGGTAACGACTGGCTCGAACTGTAAAACAAAAGGTTTTCTCTGTTTAACGACAAACGACGACGAAGTAACGCATTGCCATCAATAAGCTTTCAGTTCTCGACATAGGGTAAATTACATACAAATAACAAGATTGAACAGAACAGTGTATGTTTCTTTAAATCAGTTTGTTAATCCAGCACAAACATGTGACACCATAATTACTGTGTGACTAATCAAGCTTATTTGCAGCCCATCACAAACTATTGCTTGGGAAACTCATGCGCTCCTAGTTTCTGTTGGCAAACCTACAGAATTGTCTTTAGACTCAGTGTTTGTAAATTGCAAAATTAGGCAAACAATCGAGTATGCGTATGTGTTCTTGCGCACCAACATAAACGACCTTCGATAAACTTTATGTTTGCACGGCAAACTTTATGCAACGTATTATTATGTTGGCGCCTATCATTAGGCGCAAGTATTTGTGATTTCATATTGCCTAAGCCCTAATAACTGACGATAAGAAGATCGTTGGCAACGAGCGGAACTAATAAGGAAATTAAGTTTATCGCACGAACTACAGCTATGAGTTGAGGTCTATGAAATCGAAGATAGAATGGAGGCATGAAGAGACAAATATAACAGAGATTCTATATATGACTCGTGGTTGGTGTTCTAGCCTAGTGTATATAGGTAGCATTTTGCCTTTTATGGCTTATTTGTTTACGTCACGAATAATATAACAGGCTAAACGTGAGCACAACTGTGCCTCTGCCACCCCCTTTGAGAAATGGCGTTACGCTATGATTTTACATTGTTATACTATGTTACAAGTACGTGCCTTCATTATAAATCGAGTCGATCTGTTCACTTTCGACACTCTGCAAGCTGTCGTCCTCAGGCGCATCTTGCAGTAGTTCCCCTATCGTCGAATCCAGGTTGCTCGCATCGTCTGAGTCCCTGGTACTTCTCTGGTCGCCCGTCTTGCTGACCGGCAGGATTTCCTCCACCGACGGTGGTCGAACCTGGTTCTTCTGAATGCCCAATCTCTTCTGGAAGTAAGCCTCGAGGATCTGCTTCGTGATCTTATTCTGCCTCGCCAACTCCTGGACGTCTGCGAGAAAGGAGAAGACAGATAAAAATGACGTGCAAGAGACAAAGAAAAGGGAGGTTTGGTTGGTCATTTTTATCTGGCTTCTTCCTTCTTTGGGAGGGATTAAGAAAGAAAGGAGCGAGAGCTGTTTGCTAAGTTGAACCGAAAATAGTTTTATACTAATATTCCTAAAGTTAGATGGCCCTTTTCCTTTTTCATATTATCTTTGCCTTTTCTCTATTTTGATAGAGTTATTATAACACATTAATTTCAGAGAATCAAAACACAGATACCAAGCTATGGCGATATTCAGTCTCGTTAAAGAATGATTCACAACGAAACACTACAGGATATACATACACACACACTACAGTATGTAAGGCCATGTGCAACCGTTGTGAAACAATGAAATTGGTATTATCTCTCCCTATTGCTTTTTGTTTCATTAGATGAATGAAAGGAAGCTCTTTAACTGATGATGGCAACTTTAAATTATAGGGCTTTGAGTGTAACATTTTAAGTTGTATTTGCTCTCCATTTTCATACTATATGTAGGTACTGTATTGTATCGCAGACCTTGAACTTTACATACATTTGAAAAGCTGAAACACAATTGTTATTAAATGAGATAAGTAAGTAAGTAAGTTTATTCATGCACAAGCACAATTTTACAATTTGTGGGTAGCGTCCCATACTAGAAACCTCGTCAGCGACATCATTTCATTACACAACATGAATTAAAGACGGAAATGGTAAAGCCGCGACCTTGCATTCTTTTTAAATCCTCCTTTAACACAAGGTTGCAACAATTAATGACCTATTGTAGGTGAAAACAATTTGATTTTCAATTGACCTCAAAAATCGGTCTGCATAGATGTTGTAAAACCATTTTATTGCTCAACCTACTTAAAGTCATCGGGGTTATAAATAGTTACAAGCACCTAAGTAACTATCAAGGGTTTTCCAACAGGTTCGAAACACTGATAATTGAAACAAAAAGTAAACTTTAGAAAAAACCGACTTCCACAAACCCTATTTGATAAGATTGAGTTTAATACTAACTGTAACCCCTTATCCCCCCCTCCCTTGGGGAATTAATTTTGTCAAATGCTATATCAGTGCTACCCCACGCGACTAAGGAACCCCTGTACAAAGTTTCATGGCTCTAGGTCCACCGGTTTAGGCTATGCGTTGCCTGCCCGTCAGCCACGCATTGTATTTGTACCTAGTATTGAGCAGATCTGGTGGCCATATGTGGTCTTCATCAGCAGTTCCGCATCACAATATTATGCTTACCATGTGCATTTGCACGAGTTATTATGAAAAACACAAAAATCACTATAGGTCTGCCTATAATATTTGAAGAGTTCTCTCGATTTCTCCAGGATCCCATCATCAGATCCTGACCTGGTGTCAATGGGACCACCCTTGAGGTATTACCTATACGCCGAAAAAAGATTTGTTCAAATCGGTTCATAATTGGCGGAGCAATCGCGTAACAAACATAGAAAAAAAAAAAAAAAAAAAAAAAAAAAAAAAAAAAAAAAAAAAAAAAAAAAAAAAAAAAAAAAACATACGGGTCGAATTGAGAACCTCCTCCTTTTTTTGAAGTCGGTTGAAAAGTATTCACTGTACGAGCCAACGGATTCCGAAACTAAAATCAATTACTCAACATGGATGACAAATAACTACTACAGAAATCTTACCAGGCGTAAAGGGCACTTGAGAACTACTCCTAATCATAATCATTAGTGTTTTGATAAGATCGATGATTGTGTAGAGACACATAGTCAAATGATAGTAAGACTCTTGAGATAAGAGTGGTGCTCTTAGAACAAGTTTCAAGGAATGACTTTACTTATTGTATCTATGTATGTATATGTATTGACTTAAGTAGTCCTACCTATATGTGATACCACCAATAAGTCGAATCAAATGTAATAAATGTAATAAAATACTTTTTGTTAGGTTCGGCGGTGGTACGTGTTGCATTGAAAATTTTGTGATACCTAAGTGTGCGTAGCTCTTAAAAAAACCCAACAAATTAGTTTGTGTTCTACGTGCTTCTGTTAAAAATAACTTTCTTTTTCGATACGAGCCTATCGGTGGGTGATAGGGTGTATATTGAACCAACAGAGTTAATTTGAAAATACTACCTAAACATTCACTTTCAATAGTTTCAATGGGTGGGCTTTAACAATAAATATCATCGAACTTCATCGATTCTTCTCTTTTTGATTCGGTATCAATGAAGGTCATTTAACAATGTTATTTATCGATTTACACCTGCCATCGATAAGTCGTGACATCCGTTCTAGAGTGGACACGACACGACATAGCTTAATAATTCAAACTAAGCTTATACCAACAATGGTTTTAGCCTAAGTACTAAACTTAAGTTAAGAATGTTGACATTCAGGTCAATTGTAGTTAGATATGTCGCTTTAATTTTAATCCGACTTCAAAAAAGGAGAGGTTATCAAATTGGCCGTTAACTAACGGTTGGGGTTTAATCAAATGTCTAAATAGTCGTATAATATACTATATATTATGTTAAATATTTAACCAATGTTCCTTGCACATACATGTATAATTTTAAGTAACTTTCAATGCATCGTGTTTTTATTTCAAGCAAGCAGAAATGAAGATCTGCATGCAAGCAGGTATGCCAACAATGCATCCGAAAACTTATTTGTGAGAGAAACGTCGATAAAAACCGCTCGCAAAGTATTTCCAGACGTATTTAATTATCATAAAGTATCGATACCTAGTCACTTCGGTAATTTATTGCCTCCTTAGTAAGACACGCGTATCTCGTATATGGCATGCTATTTTTTAAAAGGTTTTGTTATTGTAATAAATTAATTTGAGAAGAGTGGGTTAGCTGAGCAATTTGGGTAATGGCGATACGAAACCCTACATAATAAATTATATTTTGCTGTATGATATTGGTGTCAGTAGTTCATTCATTTGATCAAGCTGGTGTAGGTACTAATGAACCAGTGCTGTACCAGTGTACCAAGGTCTCTTTCACGGACATCCTAAGTGAGTAAATAGCGACTGCACGCTTAAAGGCCTACATCCTCCTTGATCTAAAACAGTATGTTTAATGGTTTTGACATTTTCACATGCATTTGGCAAAATCGCTTTTAACCGCAAGGTAAAATTATCACATCTCCAGAGCAAATAAGTAGTGTAACCAAGTCCATTGTCATCTAACTGTCAGCGATAAACCTTGGCCCACATACAAAAGGAGACCGAATTTTAGACACGACATCCTAATTTATGTCATCGCACTGAATCTATCACATCAATTGTATTGAACTGAGGAGCTAACCATATATGAGGATCTAATCGTCTCAATAAAGGTAACACAGCATTATGGAAAAATATGTAAGTAATATTTTTTTATTTTATTTAATATAGAGCTCGAGCCGGTTTAAACTTAACTGAAAGTGTCCTCGAAAATTTATTGTGTTAATCGGTATACCTAGGCCGAACAAACTAACAATGGAGAAGAATAGACGTGGGAGCGAGAGAACTTTGTTCTGTTCTAATTCTTCGGATTAAGAGTTCAACTTTTTACGATTTTCAAGTTGTATAGTTACACCCAGTTTCCTGGGCGCTGATTAAAGTTAACAGGTTGGTTAAATCAGTTTCGGCCAATCAAGTTCCGTCATTTTGAATAATAGCGGTTCGTGATTGGCTGAAGCTGATTTAACCAACCTGTTAACTTTAATCAGCGCCCAGGAAACCGGGCATTAGTCTTTCAACGGTTTTTTCTTTTTGCATGCAATTCAGACCACTTCATGGCTAGCACCGGCAGCAAGACCTTATATGTATAAATCCAGCTATGTGAAGTGAAGCTGACTTTATTCATTCTGCTACACCATTCTGCGTTCTGTGCTGTGTATAGTTTTGTATATACCTGTGGCGCTGTGTTGTCTTCATATTCACTAATATTGGCGGTAGAATAGCTCTTTGAATTAACATAACCAGTTCACCTTTAAGATGGTCATAAACTCAAGTCCTCGAGGACCGCATTCACAGCACCAGTTCCAAATGTCAGATAGTCATCAAAGTATGGAATGAGTGTGGTCACTGATGATAATGACATTAGTGGGACAATAGGAAGGTGTCAATGACATTAAGGTCTTATGTGGTCTCAAAGTCGAAATAGAGTCACGATGCTGTTCACATTTTGATATTGATCTGGGTTAATTGTTACCATTTAAAGACTGTTATTGTTACCTACTTTAAAAACACTTGACGAAATTTATC
This sequence comes from Argyresthia albistria, assembly GCA_963457715.1. Lineage (NCBI taxonomy): Eukaryota > Metazoa > Arthropoda > Insecta > Lepidoptera > Argyresthiidae > Argyresthia > Argyresthia albistria. Next base: position 8,076,920 of record OY735265.1, read on the forward strand.
TGTGGGTGTTTTAGAAGTTCCAGCGGATAGATAAATATAATTGGGGAGGTTGCGTAAGTCTGTCCGAAGGAATACACTTGGATCCAAAAGCGTTACCTACATAGTTTGACTGCGCCTGCGCGGGAATGCGGCTCGCCAAACACTGGATAAGTGCTCCCTGTTAGCAGTCCTTTCTGGGTAGACTGACAAACAACTAAATATTCTCAAGACATTGATGTTCCCGAGAGAGAGAACTTTACCATATTTCAAATAGGTACAGTTGACACAGGTAGTTTATCTCAAAAGTAGCACGCCATTTAGTAAAAGAAGAAGAAGAATTTAACAATTCATGACATGAAATTGTAGCAAGTGGAGGTCTTTAGTCTCCGCCTACCTCTTTTCCGAAAAAAAGGCGTGGGCATATGTGTGTGATGAGTGAAATTGTTTCATTATCACTTATCAATCAGTGATGATGAATTTTGCGAACTATGTTTGTTGAATTGAAATAAATTAGGTGCTGAGGAGAAGTTAGATTAAGGTGCAATTACCGGCTTACCTTGTCAAGTCATGCACCACATCAAAAAGGGGACATTGTGACACAGTTAAAATATGTAACGCGTTTACAAAACAAACTTGCATTTGGATAAACCGCAGTGAAGTTTTGCAGCCTAAAACCAGCAGTCTAAGATACCTGACAACTTAAATTATATAGATGTGCTTTTAAAGCGGCGTGATATATTTGACCAGGATAGTCAGCAAATAAACTGACTCCACATAAGAAAGGCAGACTCCACTGGGAGTAGCGCCTTACCCGATATATACTACATCGCATCTGTTTATAGTCGAAAGACTGATTGCAAGATACAAATACATAAAAAAAAAGAAAAAAAAAAAAAAAAAAGATGTGCTTTTAATAACTAGGTTTATTTAAAATAATTAGAAATAAAATATGAAATTTTATATAGTGTATCTGACTAAAGTGGTGCAGGTTACCCTAAGACACGAGTGTACACAGTCGGAAATACTGCCCTCATTCCGAGGACCATGAATCTATACGGACATTGGCACGCGGCCAGGGGGTGTGGATTCTACTTTAAAAACATCTATGGCCCATCTCTTGCTGTGCTTAAAATATTCAAACTTCAATATTTATTTATTTTGTTAGGTAAACATCTACAAAATATAATTAGTATACGCTTAGTAATGTAAGAGACGTGAGTGTGGTATGTTAACAGTGTCACCGAAATGCAAGTGATAGGGAATTATGTCAAGTTGAAAATAGCAGAATCAAAACCCTGGCTAGTCAACGGCCGATGGCGTCCCTGCGATTTATTATACCTACCCTACTCGTCGCACTTGCTCACGACGACTACGCACGACTATTTTCGCAAAAAGGGGCAGCCAGAGGATCGGAATCGCAAAGATAGTCACAACCAGAGACTATATATCCAATTGACTGCGCCTGCGGGGGAATGCGGCTCGCCAAACGTTTGTTGTATTCAACAAACGTTCCATACGCAACCTATGTACGATGACGGGCCGCCAGACAGTTTCGCAGCGGCTGACCAATCACAGCTCTCTTACCTCGTCCCCCGCCGCCTGTAAATTGGTGAGTTGTGTTTCAAAGGAAAATGTATCTATGCGCTCTCCACTGGATAAGTTCTCCCTGGTCACAACTCACCACAACGAAGCTTAGGATAGTAGTAGTTCGTAAAGCTCGTGAAGGACTCGAGCCAGCCTGGTCTGCAACATATCTAAAGGGTGCAATTGAACTCACGGTGAAATCTGTCTTGCAACTTGTCGCTGCAACTTGTTGCATGCAACCTGCAACCTGCCTACTCACGATGCAATTTCGATGCAATCGATTTCATGCAACCTGCAACTTGCCTGCAATCGGTTGCAAGGCGACAAGTTGCAGCAACAAATCGCGAGACAGATTGCATCGTGAGTAGAGCCCATAAGAACCAGCTATGATATTAAAGCCTTTTATTACAAAAAACTCATTGAAATCGGTTTAGTAGTTTTCAAGGAAAATGGTAACGGACCAATGGTGATGGAGTGTTCAGTAAATGACTAAAAGTGGACACAATTGTGCCTCTGCCATTGCCACCCCGTATGGGAAAAGGCGTGACGACATGTCATGTTGTGGTAACGGACCAAACATCTAACCCCAAATGCATATTCTCTTCCGTTCCGTTCCGTCCGTGAGTCCAAACACAACTTAGTATATTCGTGTGAAAAGCTCCGTACAAATCAGCTGACCCACTCAGACCAAAATGTACTAGGAAGTAAAAAATAAAGTAGTTCCTGATCAATTCGGTTTCTTAGTGAAAGTTGCTCAGAGTGATGTCCTTAACAACCCCTTAAAATACCACTGCACTGCAGCCTGAAATACAGGTTTACACTTAGCTCGGGCTCAATTGTTCCAATATTTAGGTGTCACTTTGTAGCTAAGTTCCTCAAATTGTGTAAACTTTTCTGTTTTTCTTTTTTGAATAAATAAATATAAAAAAATAGCTAGGGGATTCAAAGTCACCCTGTATATTTGTGTGAAAAATATAGGCACAGTGATGGAACGTGCAATGCGCAGTGAAGTCCTCTTGCCGAGTGCATTGTACGCCTCTTACAATGGCCGACAGGAAAAGCTACACTCTGATGTGTTGTGTTGTGCTGGCTACATCTAATAGGTTTGTATAGAATGTCGACGTAAACTATTATTGAGTCGGCATTTCAGACCACAAGCATAGAATACAGAGAGGAGCATGGAGAGATGACCGTCAACCTCCGGTGGAGAAGCACTGAAGAAGAAGCTTATATAAATCACTTAGCACAACTTGTATCAGACTGTGACAGACAGGTACCAAAATATAAAATAATGTATTTCATTGAAGGCAAATCCACGTTGCATCACTGTAGTTTTCTGATCAATGAAAATGACGTAAAGTCTACCAACGATCTTTTGTCTCACGACTGATGATGATGAGTGACGTTTACAGGGGGGCGACACTTCTACGCAACGAACCTGTCATGGACACCGACCTTTCATTCTTAGTTCCACCTGTCAACGCGCCATAAGATCTCTACTGTAAACGTAGATAACTCATCACATCAGCCAAAATATTGTTGGAAGACTGTACGCAACAAGGAACTGTCAAAAGTTAGATAAAATAAAGCAATGTACAAAATATGGTAGGTATTCACTTATTTCAAGACAAGCGCAGCGAGCGAAGTGACAGGTCCCTAGACTAAAATCAAAAGAATCGGTCGTTTACAGTTTTACACGCACTATGCCAGAAAAGCGAAATGCCAGAAACGCAAAATGCCAGAAACGCATAATGCCAGAAAAGACTTTGTGATTTGAAAGTAATTTGTGCAGTATTCTGTATGAATCGGTATGTAAGTCGTGTGTCTCAGCATACTAGTGTAGCAGCATCGACACAGCAGCTCACACTGAAGCTCGAGAGGCGCTGCCCGGTTTATTATATGCTGTGAGACAGCCTACCACGCATCTCGCTCGCACCCTCCGCACATCTTAATCCTTTTACGCGGTCTTGACAGATTGAGTTATTTTGTATATATTATGGTTTAATAATAAATAAAGGGTCTCAGTTCGCAAATAGCAAAGCACTGTTTTTACTTATCAGCTACAGCATTCCTGCCTCAACAGTGGTGACCCCGACTTTGATTGAAAACACGCAACAACAAATTACGCAAAATGGCCAGTCAGGATCAAACCCAAGGATCTTCAACCGATTACCAAGAACTCTCCGGCATATCAGTGAATATGAGAATACCACCCATCTGGCGTGATAGACTTCGCCTTTGGTTCGCCCAGTTCGAGTCAATCGTCTCTTCTCACAAAAAAGGAGACAAGGCTATGTATGACCTCGTAGTCGGACAGCTGGAGCGCCAGGACATCGATGAAATATGCGACATTATGTTAGACCCACCGGAAAACAACAAGTATCCAGCAATTAAGAAGCGCTTATTGGAAGTCTACGAGGATTCAGAGCAGCGCCGAATCCAAAGATTATTTTCTGAAATGGAGCTCGGTGACAACAAACCCTCCCAGCTACTGCGGCGCATGCAGTCTCTCGCCGGCAACAGCATTCCCGAGTCAACGCTACGCATTATGTGGACAAATCACCTGCCTCAGTCAGCACAAGCCGCACTAACGATTAGCGAAACAATAGCCAAGAAAACGGATCTGAACCAACTCGCACTTGTCGCAGATAGAATATTGGAACAAACCAACGTTTGCTCAGCCGCACGCTCCGTTTCAATTGCCGCCGTCGACCACCAACAACCATCCACGTCATCCAGTCCGCAGAAAAGTGCTGAAAATCATGAAGAAATGACCATACACGAAAAAATTGACATGCTTGTCTACGAAATCGCGGAATTGAAAGCACAGCGACGAGACGACCAACGCAGAGCACCGTTCCGCCGTGACTGGCGCGGGCGCAGTGAGCGCACTGGCAGCGGCAACGCACCAAGACCGCACCTCTCTCACTCCAGCGCACCTCACATGTACTCGCAACAGGGCCCGCTTACCGCCGCCAATGATACCTGCTACTATCATCGTCGCTATGGAAGGAATGCGCAGAGATGCACACGGCCATGCAAGTTTGATCAAAATAACTTTACTTCGCCGTCGGAAAACTAAATACAGCGTTGGCTGAGACGGCAACCGGCGCTTGGAATAATTCACACCGTCTATTCGTCTACGACAAGCAGTCAAAGCTATCGTTTCTGATCGACACCGGTGCAAATATTTCCGTCATTCCCAAACAAAAGGGAAGACGTGCGGAACCAACGAAACTATCATTGTACGCAGCCAACAATACCGTCATACCAACATATGGCGAGAAAACATTGAACCTGGACCTCAGCTTAGGAAGACCCTACCGATGGAAGTTTGTCATTGCAGCAGTCAGTAAGCCAATACTAGGCGCTGATTTCTTACAACATCATCAACTTCTCGTCGACATCGCCGGTCGATCACTGATCGATAAAGTCACCAATCTTTCCATCAAAGCACCGTTATGCAGTTCATCGGTGCCTACAATTCGCACCATTGACATTGGACAAAAGTACCACGACATTTTGGCAGAATTCCCAGACGTCACACGATTATCATCAATGAAGGAGTGTCCCAAGCATGACGTGGAACATCACATCGAAACCACGGGTCCACCTATATATTCAAAGGCGCGGCCAATTCCTCCGCATCGCTATCATGCAGTCAAGAAAGAATTCGAAGACATGATGCAGCAGGGCCTATGCCGTCCCAGCAAAAGCCCTTGGTCGACGCCGCTTCACGTTGTACCAAAGAAGAATGGAGACCTTCGAGTTTGCGGAGACTACAGAAGACTCAACTCCGTCACAAGACCAGACCGGTACCCAATACCGAGGCTGAAAGATTTCACCTATCAACTCAGCGGGAAGGAAATATTTTCAACGTTGGATTTGAACCGGGCGTATCAGCAACTGCCAGTCCTAGAAGCCGATATTGAGAAAACAGCCATTATTACACCTTTCGGTTTGTTTGAGTTCCCAAGAATGTGCCCAGGACTCAAGAACGCGGGCCAAACCTTTCAACGGTTCATACATCGAGTACTTCAAGGCCTAGACTATGCGTTTCCATTCGTGGATGACGTCATACTCGCTTCTACCACGGAAGAAGAACACGCTAGACACCTCCGCGCAGTTTTACAACGATTGAACGAGTTCGGCATCACTATTAACGCGTCGAAATGCGTACTTGGACAAGAAGAAGTTAAATTTCTTGGTTACTCAGTATCCAAGGATGGCATCAAACCACTCGAAGAGAAAGCTCAAGCTATCGTCACGTTCCCGAAACCGACAACAATACAAGAATTGCGAAGATTCCTCGGCATGCTAAATTTTTACCGAGAAAACATTCCAAAGGCCGCGGAAATACAAGCGCCACTGAATGCTTACCTTCACAACTCTAAGAAGAATGACAAAAGCAAAATCGTATGGAACGACGAAGCAGAAAAAGCATTCAACTCGAGCAAAGACTGCATACGTAACGCAGCTTTGCTCGCGCATCCGTCTGCCTCCGCCCCCCTCGCCCTCATGTGTGACGCATCCGACTCGAGCGCAGGAGCGGTACTACAACAGCGAGTAAACAACGCCTGGCAACCACTCGGCTACTTTTCCAAGAAGTTTTCGCCTACACAGCAACGATACAGCACATACGATCGCGAGCTGTTGTCTATCTACATGGCATTGAAACACTTCAGGAAGATGTTCGAAGGGCAACATCTCACCGTATTCACCGACCATAAACCGCTGACCTACGCGATAAACAAGCCGCCGTCTGACAACGACACGCCCCGACGAACGCGTCAACTACTTTTCATCAGTGAATTTACAACAGATGTACGACACATCAGCGGGCAAGATAACGTCGTCGCAGATGCTCTGTCACGCATAGAAGCTATCACATGCCCCGCCCCCATCGACTACAGGGAGCTCGCCGCTGCACAAGAGACGGACACACAAATTAAACCGCTACTGCTACAAAGAAATTTGCAACTAAAAAAGGTGAATGTACCTAACTCAAACGAGATGATTTACTGCGAGATATCTACATCACACGTTCGACCTTACCTCCCTGAAGACTTTCGTCGCATCGCATTTAACGCCGTGCACAACATAAGCCACCCAGGCATTAGAACCACGCGCAAGCTCATGCAAGAGAAATACTTCTGGCCTTCCATGAACACGGACATCGGCAACTGGGCCAAAACATGTACTTCGTGTCAACAAGCCAAGATTCAAAGACACACATCGAGCAACATAGCGACTTTCCCTCCGTGCGACCGTTTCGAGCATATCCATGTTGACATTGTTGGGCCACTATGCACGACAGTGCAAGGACATCGCTATCTCGTCACTATAATCGACCGCAAGACTCGATGGCCTGAAGCCTTACCCGTGCAAGAAATAACCGCCGAAACTATAGCGAGGACTGTTTACGAGGGATGGATAAGCCGTTTCGGATGTCCGGCCAGCCTCACCAGCGACCAAGGCCGCCAATTTGAAAGTCAACTTTTCTCTGCACTGGCGAAATTACTCGGCATTGAGAAAATACGAACTACTGCATACCATCCACAAAGTAACGGGATAGTAGAACGCTGGCATCGCTCACTCAAAGCAGCGCTTATGGCCCGTTTAGAAAACATCAACAAATGGACAGACGAACTACCTACTGTTCTATTGGGGCTACGAGCAGCGACGCGACCGGACACGGGAACAAGCGCAGCTCAACTTACATACGGGCGCGCACTTCGCCTGCCAGGCGATTTCATCGCATCTCCAGCAAGAGGGGTGTCAACGCGGCCAATGGAAATGACTCACAACTTCGTCAATCAGCTGGCGCAACAGATCAATGACCTCCGTCCGGTAGAACGTAAACAAAGCAGACAACGTACGATTTTCGTGCACAAGGACTTGCACACATGTGAATACGTCTTTATGCGTGTTGACGCTGTACGAAGACCTCTGCAGGCACCCTACGAAGGACCCTATCCGGTGCTACAAAGATGCGACAAGTACTTTTTACTACAACTGCCGGGTCGACAAGTCAACGTGTCCATCGATCGCCTCAAACCAGCTTACACTATGAGCGAAGAGTCGTCTGAGGAAAACATAGAACGGAGGACAAGATCAGGACGTGTTGTTAGACCTCCCGTACGCTTCGCTTGAGGGGGAGCACTGTAGCAGCATCGACACAGCAGCTCACACTGAAGCTCGAGAGGCGCTGCCCGGTTTATTATATGCTGTGAGACAGCCTACCACGCATCTCGCTCGCACCCTCCGCACATCTTAATCCTTTTACGCGGTCTTGACAGATTGAGTTATTTTGTATATATTATGGTTTAATAATAAATAAAGGGTCTCAGTTCGCAAATAGCAAAGCACTGTTTTTACTTATCAGCTACAGCATTCCTGCCTCAACACTAGAATGCAAGAGAGCTCAGGCGGGAGTACTGAGGCGCGTGAGCTTGCATCTCTGAGCCTGATGTAATCCACCACTTACACATCTGCGAGCTATGCTGGCTTGGAGGCATTCGAGGAATTAGATTACAGTACTAAATACAGATACAGTATCCAGAGATTTCTTCTCTAAGTGAAGCCGGCCACTCAAACTGGACAATCTAGCTAGGGTAATTGATAAAGTGTGTTAAACTGGAACCGCCTGCTGTGTGCGCTTATGGAGTGGTGTACTCCCACAGCTGGCGGCTCCAGTTTAACACCCTTTTTTGTCCTAGATTGCCCTTGCAGCAGGCGTGTGTGTGAGTATAGCCAGACTCCAATCCGGATAAACGTACGAAGAGATGCGAGGTGGACGGATCGATTCAAACTCAAACTCAAATGTTTATTGCGTTCTAAGTGTTACACAGATGTTACATTATATTATATGTAGGAACTTATGACTTAGAACCCTCTTCGGGTATTGCACAGGTAATAATCTCACATACATGTGAATCCTATATAAAAAATCTCTTAAATATTATATAACAAGAACATGCATGCATCATATATATTAGGCAGACTTTCAAATAAATAATCTTAAACGGGGTCTGTTATTTATATTATGAAAGGAATTCGTCTATTAAGTTAAAGCATTTATCTATTTAATATGATTTAAGATGTCTCGAGAACAAAGTTGCAGTATCTAAACTTGATAAGGAGTTAGGTAGTCTATTGTAGATTTTAATTGCCATATAGTGCCTGCGATTTGGGAGGCGACACGAACTACACTAACTAAACTAATTAAAATGGTATGTTTGAAAATGGAATCTGTGGCCACCGCGCAAGAGCTGTCGGGTTTGAAGGTTGTCAGTTTAGTGCCTTTAGTTCCTCTAGTTTAGTGGTTTTGACACCTCCCAAATAGCCCCCAATGTGGACTACAGTTTAACATTTTAATTCTAAAGTGTGGTAAAAATAGTTTGTCTTTGTATCTTGTGTTTTTGTCGTGAATAATGTTTGTTAGTAGAAATGTATTTATATGAGCCATGAAACTTTGTACAGAGGTTCCTTAGTAGCGTGGGGTAGCACTGAGATGGGATTTGACAAAATTAAGTCCCCAAGAGGGGGGAGGGGGATAAGGGGTTACAGTTTGTATTAAACTCAATCTAATCAAATAGGGTTTGTGGAAGTCGGTTTTTTCTAAAGTTTACTTTTTGTTTCAATTATTGTATACAAATAAACTTATGTCAAGTATATATAAGGATGGAAGAATGAGAAGATTAATTTTTTTAATGAATTGTTAGAATTGCTATGTGTGAGTACTCGAATCGATCGATTGACATTTAAGATCGATTCGAGTATTCGTCAATCATTTTTGTATTCTGCTGTTGACAGCATCGTTTTGAAAAAACAAACAATTATTAGTCTATGGTTTGGCTTGGGAAGTTGTACTTTTGCTTTGAGTTGTGATTTAGGAAATAAAACTAAGTTATGTATTGATAATACCGGGGTTTTCTTTCAGTTCAGAAGAGGAAAAAGAACTAGCGTGAAACACGCTCGGAAATCCAAGGTTTAAGTAACATTAAAACAAGGTAATATGAACAGTTATATCATTATATGCTTTGACAAAAATTGGCAGGTTGATGTTTGATCAACGGTTACCTCGAGGAATTCAATACGAAATCGACTGAATCATATCGTTTTACGTGATCTGTGGGACCAAACTAACATAAGAATACAACACGAAACTCTTTAATTTTAGGATATTTTTGTCCTATTCTGGAAAATTTAGTTTTTACCTAAAACTGGGTAGGTAAGCCGCTAGAATCATCAAAACTATGAATGAATTTAGATTTCAGACATGTGGGTAGTGAGTGATAATATGGTCATAGAATGAAGAACAAATTCTTTTATCATATTTTGTTGAAAACTTAAACGGATTGGTGATTAGGGTCAAAATTATTTAACCTATCATCTGCCTATGTCTGAATAAAGGGTTGGTCATTTTATTTCTGAATAAAGGGTGACATTACAAAAGAATTACTCCAACACAACATATTACACAAGTAATTGAAACCGAACACACGGGTGTGGTCTTATTTCTAAATACCAATAATTTTAGTGGCGTGCATCTCATAGTGCCCATAGGCAATGAGGCACTGACAAATATTATCAGGAGCGTGCACAGTAAAGATAACTCTTTTTAAAGCTTACTGTCAATATTTTTATACCAGCAGTCTGTGGGTCAGATATACGCTGAAAGCTTTCAGCGCCCTGCGCATCCAGTATAATAACGGCTTTAGGAGGTTGTTAGGGTTGCCACGCTTCTGCAGTGCATCGGCAATGTTTGCCGAAGCGCGCACTGACGGTTTTCACGCTATAATGCGGAAAAGGGCTGCTTCACTACTGGGTAGAATGCGTGGCAGCAAAAACAAAATCCTGAATGCTTTCTCGGAGAGGTGGGATAGCCCGTTCACCCTTCACTGGATAAGAATGTTAATCTGATTTTTAATTGATAATTTTGAATTTTTAATGACATTTAGTAATTTGAAATTTTGTTTCAGTTATCTGATTTTTAATTGATAATTTTGAATTTATATTGACATTTAGTAACTTGACATTCTGTTTCAGTTTCATTAATTTTGTATATATATATGTATTAATGGATAATTTATCGATTTAATTTATTTATGTAATTTGTAATATATTCTCTTAGATAAGAATAATGTTATTGCCTATTGTACCTACTATGGATCCTGTATCCTGTATCTGATAATAAATGAATAATAATAATAATAATACTTCTAGTGCAAGTAAGCACTGATCAATATTTTCAGAGGCGTGCACCTATATAGTGCAGCAATATAAAAAAAAACATTACTGTTTCCTTGTCCTTTCTTATCCCCAGTTGGCTGGCACCTTGTGAGTGCGCTATGTTCCTGAGCCCCAGACCGAAACGCCTTGTGCGCGTAAGCGGTGGGGTGAAATACGCTGTTGGACACCGTGTGACTGCGCTACGTTCCTGAGCCCTAGACCGAAACGCCTTGTGTGCGTAAGCGGTGGGGTGAAATATGCTGTTGGCCACCTTGTGAGTGCGCTAAGCCCTAGACCGAAACGCCTTGTGTGCGTAAGCGGTGGGGTGAAATATGATGTTGGCCACCTTGTGAGTGCGCTAAGCCCTAGACCGAAACGCCTTGTGTGCGTAAGCGGTGGGGTGAAATATGATGTTGGCCACCTTGTGAGTGCGCTAAGCCCTAGACCGAAACGCCTTGTGTGCGTAAGCGGTGGGGTGAAATATGATGTTGGCCACCTTGTGAGTGCGCTAAGCCCTAGACCGAAACGCCTTGTGTGCGTAAGCGGTGGGGTGACATATGATGTTGGCCACCTTGTGAGTGCGCTAAGCCCTAGACCGAAACGCCTTGTGTGCGTAAGCGGTGGGGTGAAATATGTTGGTGGCACCTTGTGAGTGCGCTTCGTTCCTGAGCCCTAGACCGAGACGCCTTGTGGGCGTAAGCGGTGGGGTGAAACATGCTGTCGGCACCCTGTGAGTGCGCTTCGTTCCTGAGCCCTAGACCGAAACGCCTGGTGTGCGTAAGCGGTGGGGTGAAATATGCTGTCGGCACCTTGTAAGTGTATTGTTTTTATTTATTCATAAATTATTATAAATTTACAAGTCATTTGGTTAGTACTTAACTGGTTCACTCTCAGAAGTACGCCGGTCAAACAACCGACCAATAAATAGATGCATGGGATGTGCCGAGGAAGGGGTTAAGTAGATTGTTTATTACAAACTCTCATTTACCTGTGTATGTATCATAATGGGAGTAGATTTTAAACTCATTTTAATTAGATCAATTTCATGTTAATATGTAATACCTAATAAATTTCATTGATAAATAGTCTGATCGAATGAGTCACATCCAAAAGAAGGCATCAATACTATAGCATCCATCGTAAGCTGGACCTTAAGCTTTTGCAAGAATATTGCATCACTATCTACCTGTTTGGTTACTGTTGGGATTGAATTGCATATTTTAGGACCCATAATATTTAGGAATCTTATCAGGTCTTGCCAGTCGTTGCTTTGGCAAATAAAGTTCCTGAGCCCTAGACCGCAACGCCTTGTGTGTGTAAGCGGTGGGGTGAAATAATGCTGTTGACGCCTAGGGTGTGCGTTACGTTCCTGATCCCTAGATTAACGCGGAGTGTTCATTCTCCGGTTCCTCCTGGTTACCTTAGCCCAAGGCACCATGATAGTGCTAGCTGCAAAGTCATGGGTGCGGTAGTTTAAGTGCGATTCTCGTGCAGTTGAATCAGTGAAAAGTTCCTAGTCATGAAAGGGAATATGTAGTGACAAATAATGTGTAACGGAGCTGTGATTGGTAAACGACATTTAGTTAATTTAATTTATGTGTGAAAATTGGTAATACTATAATTATGTTGTCATTTATTTATTTACAATAAGTACACAAAACAGAATACAGCCATTTGAAGACAGTAATACATCATTAAAGGACTTTATGTTGGACTGTTGCCCAAACTATGCGTACATAGAAAACTTAATTTATTGTGTTTATAATTCATAAACTAGTAAAACGTTTTTTTTTAATTGATGAAGTATATAGAAAAAAAAAAACTAATCCTAATTGGTTGAAGACGAATAGAACAGAGCTGAGTTAATTAATTTAATAAATTCAAAAGTTCGAATTTGGTAAATATCAAGTTCCGGGTATCCGCTGAAGAGATCATTGTACAAACGGCACACCCTGGAGATGGGGTTATAGCACAGGATGCTCATCCCATACAGATTAGAATTAATAACCCTTCGTAAAAAAAAAAAAAAAAAGAGATGGCGTGAGGAGTAAGATTGTTATTGCCTAAACAGACTTCTCTGGACCTGCAAAAAAAAAAAAAAAAAGAAAATTCAAAAAGTCGTGGTAGTTTTGTTTTATTTGAGATTTGGTGTATATGCCACCAACCAAAATAGATTTAAATAATCAGACTGATCGACGACTGATGACTAGACTATTTAGTATAGTAACAGGATGCTCATCCCATACAAATCATAATTAGTAACCCTTCGTGAAAAAGAGATGGCGTGAGGAGTAAGATTTGTACTCTAAATGCCATGGTTTCAGTTAACATACTTCTAGGTGGCGCTAATCTTAGAATAAATCCTATACATCTTGGCGCCGCCTCGTGGTGTTTGCAATTTTTCGATGGTGCTGCGCCGGGCGATAATGGCTTCGAACTAAAGAAGCTTTCGTAGCATTTCAGTTTACGCCGGTGTGATATTTTGTTCTAGGTGGTCTGTCTGTATTAGTTAGTATAATATTATAGTATCTGTGGTTATAGTAAGAAGTATTGTTCCGGTTAGTGTGAAGGTGAAACGATTTATAATTACGATTACGGGTAAAGCAGTTGAGATTGAGTATGTTAAGCAATAATTATGTTTTTAATTTTGGTTACTGGATGACAGTCCAAATTTCAAATTCCAAATTATTTATTGCTACATTGTGGTTGTAGAGTTAGAGTTGTACAGCCTTTTCTATGTAGAAACCAAATTACTGGACCGATTTTTGATAAAAAAAAATGGGACCAACCTTAGGTCACCAATCATAAAAAAAAAAGACATCGGTTCTAAAGATGGGCGATTGTTACTAGTTCAAACAATGGAGTGGTTTGATAGTGAATAGTATTAACAATCGACTTTGAAAACAATCGATAACTAGTTCACACAATCGAGTGAAACCATTCATTCGAATACAAACTAGTGGTATTTGTGAAATTCGATGGTTACTGATTGAATTGCCACACAAAAATGGATATTTTTTCTGAGCACATAAAGATCACTTTTGCGTGACAAACATAAACTAGCGATTTCGGGATTATCGATTGTTATTCACAATCGACGCCATGTTGTTTATATTTCTTTCTCGCTTACACTTGTTTGTTTCGTTTATCTTTCTATTCACTCGTACACACAATCAAAATTGTTCCTTATTGGGGCGCAATAAATTTTATGAACAATCGAATACAAACTAGTGGTATTCATGAATTTCGATAGTTTTCTGATAGAATTTTCCACACAAAATTAGATACTTTTCTCAGAGCATAGAGTTTACTTTTACATGAGCTTAAAACTATCGGAAATCCAAACGAATGAAACCACTAATTCGAATACTTTGAATGATTTCAACAATCGAGTGGTTTAATTCGGTTCATAAATAAGACCAGTTCGACGTAACACACATAAAAAAAAAAAATCATACAACCGAATTGATAACCCCATGTTTTCAAATTTTGAGTTAAATCATGCATGTAGAAGAACTCGGGGTAGGGAAAGACATATAGTTCGAGATAGAACGCCCGACAATGAACTCAGGCAGCAGCTATTATAGTTGCGTGAGCGTGTCAATGCATTAGAAAAACGAGGTGTACCCACACAACATCATAGGGTTGACACATCGCTTCCGCCAAGCACATCACGAGCAGGTTCTATCGCGGAGACGGCTGCTGGGCGATCAGGGCCTGATGCAGAGACATCGTGGGCAAGCTCGAGCCGTCGCCGCTGCCAGCACGGCGCCATGCACCGCCTGCGTCAGCTGCTCGACGCGCGGCATCACCCGCCCCCGTGCCGCCTGGTGCGCTGCACTATGCCGTCGCTGTCACCCCCGCGTGACGCGCAATCGTTGGCGGTCATAATCGTTGACAAAATCGCTGATGCGATCATCAATTTCACAGCACGGTGAGATCTGTAGAATTCAAACTCTGTATCTCTCGTTGTGATCATTACGGTTTATTATTAGATACAAATTGATACCATTCTACAAGACACCATCTCACCACATGGCGGTTCGTTGAAGTTCGTTCACAGACCAAGCTCAGTTGACAGTTTGACAGCAGTGTTGCCAGAGAGTGAATACCAAAGACTACCTAAAGCAAATACTAAACACTACATCTCTTCCTTTTTTTAATAAGAATTATTTTACTAAGTTCTTGCCTTGCAATAAGTTATGCTGTGTATAACAGATTTTATATAAACAAAATAAAGTACCTATCTCTCGGATCTAAGTACCTATGTACTCGAACATAACAAATAAGCTCATACTACTACTACTACTCCAGTTTTATATTACGGTAAAACGTAGACAGTGAAAAGCTAACAATCATTAAATACACAACATCAGTAGGTAGGTACCTTTAGGTGCATAAACAATATGTAACAGAAATATTTTATTATTTCACTTGCTACTAAAACATCAGTATAACAACCAGCAGAATTGTATATCACTCATTATAGGTTTATATCTTCAATACCTGTCGGTCATTCAGCAATTTAGCTTAGTACAATAAAATCTTAAGAACGAATACACATTTTCCTTTCAAGGTAATTCATCAGTCCCTTTATCTAATTACTTTTACATTCATCGTTTTATATATGTATACTACATTCTCCCCCTTCTTTTAAAATAAATGTGCAATTGTGAAATGCAAAATTATGAAAGCTATTAGATAATGACGTTATACTACGTGGTACTATTATCTCTTCTGTGGTTATACGTTAACACATGAGCTCCGTGGTCATGCCTCGCGCCTCACGCTTATTTATCGCGCAGGACCATGTATCAATGTCTAAGTTCTCCTTTAGGAGAACGTTGAGACATATCCTCATTGTCCAACAGAAGAAACCAACTCGTTTAATATATATAATGAATAACGACAATGCCCCTAAAGTTCTTACTGACAATCGCCAGCTACTAGTAAGTACTTTCATTATATTAGGTAGGCACATACATTTTCACTGCATACCTACACACTACATTGCATACACATACTAATCTTATTTCATTACTTTCTTGTGTAATCTATGATTTGACATTATTTTTTACAATACAATTCAATACACCAAAAATTTATTTATTGCTATAATGAAATTCTCTTTCACAATTTATTTCCGCACAGACTAGGTACTTAACTTAGGTTATTCTCATACTAGCCACACTATTACTTTAGGTTATTTATTTCATAAACTTGCCACCTGGACAAACTTAAGTATAACTCACATTATATCTTCTGGCCCAATACTGAAAACCAGCGCCACAGGATTTCCTGTGACAATATGCTGAGTCTACACCCTTTTGCTGTCGCATCATGTACTGTGCACATGGCAGCTAAACCTCTAATGTAATAAAGGTACTCTAGTGAGTAGTTTTCTATTTTATTTCAAACTGTAGGTACTTCATTTTATGTAATACTTACTTACTTTTATATTTTTTTGTGTGTTTGTGCTGATACAGTGAATAAATGCTTATTCTATTCTAATCTACTTACAATGATTTGTAATTTTCTCTGTTACCGTGCAAAGGCTTCCTAAGTGCATGTGTGACAAAGAAAATTGTTGTTAAAAGATAATTTATGTTGTTCTCTATAGTTAAGTTTAGTTTAAATTTAGTAAAACAGCGCTATGATGCTGTTACATCACTCATTTAAGTTGGATCTCATGTTCATTTCTAAATTTTACTATGTGGCAAATAATTGCTTTTTTCCTTCTTTCTTTGTTTCAGATAATTAATTTATGTTAAGTGCATTGATCTTACTTTCCGTTCTAACACTAAGCTGTAAGTCCCGTCTACTATCGCTACTCGATAGTTTAAGGTCGTATGTAGTAGTTGTGTACACCCCTCCATCAACCCGCACCGAGCTAGGCAGCATAGTGGAATAAGGCTCAATCCTACCCGTTTCCAGGTTCAGGCCTGCCCGTCGGTGACAACATTAATGGGCTAAATTCACTTTACATGAATTTATATGTTAACAAATGGAAGCTGATACTCCTGATTAACAGGCTAATGATAATCAATTCTTAAATTTCTTACCTTTTGTAGACTGATATTTACCCAGGTAAACTGGACTATTGAAAATTGAATCATGATTTTGAACTTTAAGACTTTGAGTTATCGTTCAAATCCTATGAAACTTTCACAACACAGTAGGCGTAAGTGGATAAGTACTTAGATACTTTCAATGAAATTTCTATTCTTCATTTCTATTTCTACATTTAGCTATAGCCAGTATGGTATTTTATTAGTATTGTGCAACATTTTTCCACACGTCAACTCCAGAATTTATCGATAATGTTTGCGTTATCGACAGCTATTCGAAGGAAATCTTTGTACATCCTTGATAAATGATAAGGTAACACCAAATAAACTGGTTCAAAATATTTAGTCTACATCTTCATTTCTTGCCTATTTTGCTAGACTACATTGTAATGCTGCTGCGAAACGTATATCTTGAATATCTTCCGATAAAAGCAACATGTGATCTTTGAACATCAAGTGTCCTGTCTTTGAATATTTTTGGAATCTTACCGATATTGCTGGACCGATTTGATATACTTATTGGTCTTCACTGTTGCATACGTGAGCACCTGATGATGATGATGATGAGACACTGGCTGCTTCCAAGATACTCAAGCAAGCCACGATTCCATTTCACCAATCTCAGGTTATTTATTTTCCTTAGGCCGTGGCAGGTAACAAAGATATTTTGTCACTTGACCGGCAAACTTGTTTCAGTACAAGAGGTGCACCCCGCTGCTTCCTGATAGCTTATTTGTTTTAGTCCTTTTGCAACGTCCAGCTTTAAACCACTTACGATTATCACATATACTAACCGTTTTTTATTTAGTTTTGTTAGTTTTGCAGAAAAACGTCTCTTTTCTTACACCATCTAGTGGTGGTTAATATAACGTAAAGCCGTTAAAAGCAGCACGTTATTTACTTGTAACGAAAAGCGCGTGCTATTATTCGAATCAGATAGAGCTATGTTATAATAACGAAACGGACCGACGCTTTGCACGCTGCTAGCGCCAGCGGACTTTTTGTAGTGTTACGTTAAAAATAGCACAGCGCGGCGTGATCAGTAGACCGGTTGCTCGCGACCGCGCTGGATGTTGCGTGATTTCGCGCGCTTTCTCGACGAATCAACAATGCTTTCGACGCGTTCATTTCGTTATAACTTAACGTGTAAATTAGCATGCTAAATAATTAAACATATTCCATAATTTAGCATATTCCATTTAGCATGTTAACAAAATATAGCCGTTATGACCACCACTAACACCGTCACACTTTTTTTTTTTTTTTTGAACTCGCGAGTCGCGGGTGACACGGGCTTCACTTTTTAACAGCCTGTCGTGCCGGCCAGTATTAGGATAAATTATTATTTCATACCAACATGGCTGCTCAGTATATGAAACCGCAGATGGAATAAAATCATGAGGAAACCTCAATACATCTTATCTTATCTATCAGAAGATGTATGGAATATTGCTATCCTTTAGCACAAAGTGCCACTGTCACGCTATCTGGAAAAGGCATGGCGCTGTTTGTTTTGCGTTTTGGCTGATTATGGGCATCTCACTACCCCTGCCACCCCAAATGGGAAATGGCTTGATGCTATGTTACGTTACATTCGATAATGGGTCCTAGTACTCTATGACTTTAGTATGTTTTTATCATTTCCTTGTTCATTTTATTCAGGCTACACATGAACTAATGAGCTGATAATAAGTTCACGTGATCACGTGATTGAGTATGTGACTTGTTACATTTCTTATTTGCTAATTCTTTACTCATCATCAATGAAATGTAAATCGATTCATGCATGGGTATAATCGAGAGATCAATCTGTATAAGTTGTATGATAAGTTGTTGTTGTTTTTTTTTTTTTTTTGGTATTTCCTCCGATTTCCACGGTTATAGGAAATTGAGGAAAATATAATTTCGTCAGTGAAAATGTACTGAAATTCATTAAAACTGAAATTACTGAAACTACTAGATTCAATTAATGTCAACTCATTAATGACTTTACTGACACTCTGATATTTAAACTACACCAATAAAATGAACAACAAATCTTTACTCACTTTTGTTGCTTAATTATCATCTTTTGTATGATAGATCATGTTGTTGGATTCTTCAGTAGATTTTTCTGACTAGAATCTTTGTTGTTTTTCGTTTGACACAAATGACTATACACTTATTTACATGGTATTTACTTTATTTCATTATTACTTTTTGCAATAATGTACGGTTGCAGAGTTTTGTTCTCTCAACCTAGTACAACCACAGACTTGTATAATATTTCGATGAGTACAACACAGGATTTTTCTTTCTTTTTATTTTTCATTATTACTTTTTGTAATAATGTGCGGTTGCAGAGTTTTGTTCTCTCAACCTAGTACAACACAGGATTTCCCTATTTCATTATTACTTTTTGCAATAATGTACGGTTGCAGAGTTTTGTTCTCTCAACCTAACACAAACACAGTATTACCTTGTTTCATTATTACTTTTTGCAATAATGAAACAGAGATTTGTTTACAGAGAGTGCTACTCTCCTCAACACTACACAAATACAGATTTTAATTTCTGGGTGTCGCATTTTACTGGACCGTCCCAATGTTGTTTGTTTTGTTTGTTTACTGGATGTCCCGTTGTGGAACCTCCCGCTTCTGTATTTTGTTGTGTTTCTGGGTGTCTCATGTGGACCACCCCGTTTTTCTTTTTTTTTTCTGGTTGTCCCGTTGTGGAACCTGCAGCTTCTGTGTTTGTGTTGTTTCTGGGTGTCTCATGTGGACTATAACTAGATACTTTCTTTTTAAAAAATCCTGTTTTGTGTCTTTAGTGCTAAGAACGATAAAATAGTCACTTGTGCAAAACAAATTTTCTTGACCAAGGTAGGTACATGTTCAAATAACGATATGTTTTTGATATGTACCCAAGTGTTTAGGTATCACTAACCTTTAATCCTCGTCGCCAATGTAGAATTCAAACTCTGTATCTCTCGTTGTGATCATTACGGTTTATTATTAGATACAAATTGATACCATTCTACAAGACACCATCTCACCACATGGCGGTTCGTTGAAGTTCGTTCACAGACCAAGCTCAGTTGACAGTTTGACAGCAGTGTTGCCAGAGAGTGAATACCAAAGACTACCTAAAGCAAATACTAAACACTACAAGATCCAACCATTTTTATATCTCCAACTTCAACTCTAACTTGCACGATATAACTTATTATCGATAGTGAGCGTGTGAGTGGACTGTATTTGCGATTAGAAAATGAGAGAAAATTGTCGATGATGTTGTTGATATGGTATATTTTGTGACACTGATCAGAATAGCTATTTCAAACATAAAATGAAATGAAAATGAAAACGTTTTATTTGCCTACTTAGTTTACATTTTGGGTTCCTGGCTCCCAAACTAGGATACCCTGTGCCATGGGTAGCCAGGCATCTTTCGCAAAATAAAAAAGGAAATATAAATCGAAATGACAAGATCGGCCAGCTTGCCGCTGAAAGGAGGTTCCGCAACAGATGTTTTGTGCGACCCACGATGCAATCTGACTTGCAATCTGTTCTGCAACTTGTCCTTCTCTCTCTGTCTATCTTCCTGTCCTGTCCTTCTCTATCAACAGCTAGAGAAGAACGCAAAACTGTTGCGCACGTGGCTCAATTCTACCCATCGTCGTCGCCGCAAATATCATCGGGGCGCACGAGCAGCCGCTGCCGCCGCCACCGCGGCGCCAGAAAACCGAGCCGCCGCCGCCGCTGCCACGACCGAGGGAGCCTCGAGTACCTACCTACTGGCTTTGTTTCGGAAAGTATTCACACAAACGTGAATACTAGCGAGGTATATATGCCCTCAAATAATAGTACGAGGGCAGAAAAGTAAATTTGTGGATATTATTATCTACGGTGGAAAGGACAAGATCTAGAGATACATTATTATGATTAGGAATATTTTGGAACTGAGGTACATTGCAAACAGATAATGTCTCCATCAAAAGCCTCGCCTTAAAGTCCAAGGGTTCACTTAGAGCCAGTGTCATTGAGGTAATAGACCTGGTCCAGGTTAAGTTGCGTGTGTTAAAGTATCCAATAAAAATAAGGAATGTTTCGGATTCATTAGCTTCAAGTATATTTGTTTGCAGATTATCATAAAAAGGATAAGTTCGTCTTGCGTTAAGTACTGAGGGAGGTAGCAAACACAAAGATTCAAAGTAGGTTTTTGGTCATGATTAATTATGCTTATCTAGACATCAACCGAACTATCCGTCAAACACCCCGCTGTTAAAATGTGTTTCAGTTATGCAAATAACATCATAATTTAAGTTGGTAGCGTCTGTTCAATTGTTGTGCTACCTACTATGTTTAATCACGATGTTATGTTATTTTCGAATGAGGACATTCAAATACTCAGGATGGCCGATGTGGAGAAATATAAAGCATAAAATTATACCTTACTCTTCAGTTCATTGGTCATCCTAAGACAGTTATTACTTATCCGGTTAGGAAAGATAAGTTAGATATGTACATCACTCATTAACTGGTTAAAGTTATGTTATATTTTCTAAAATAAAATGATGCAAGTTCAAAGATTAACAGAAATACTTACTGTTTATAAAATAATTTAATTTAATTTTATGCTTATCGATTTGAAATATTGTTCAAACACTGATATCATATTTGTTTTTTATTCCCATTATTGTGTTTCTTGTAAAACAGATTCGGTCTGTCCTATTATTTAATTGCCTATCCATTTGAAATATTGTTCAAAGACTGAAATCATATTTTTATTATTATAATTGTGTTTCTTGTAAAACATTGTGCCTGTCCAATTATTTGAACTGAATTATCGTTCAAGGACTGATATCATAATTTTTATTCCTATAAATTGTGTGTCTCATAAAACATACACTGTGTCTAATATTGAATGACGTCTGAGACAGACTTTTCATCAGGATGGCCGACTGTTAGAATTGCTATGTGTGAGTACTCGAATCGATCGATTGACATTTAAGATCGATTCGAGTATTCGTCAATCATTTTTGTATTCTGCTGTTGACAGCATCGTTTTTAAAAAACAAACAATTATTAGTCTATGGTTTGGCTTGGGAAGTTGTACTTTTGCTTTGAGTTGTGATTTAGGAAATAAAACTAAGTTATGTATTGATAATACCGGGGTTTTCTTTCAGAATGGTTTGCATGATTGTTGGTCCTCTATCTATGTGACCCCAATTTCGGACACATCGTTTTTTGAGTACTAAGAGTTGATCTGCATCTACACTATTTCCCCATAGCAGGAAACCATACCTTAGCCATGAGTATACACATGCATAGTTTGCAGATAGTGCTGTATCTGTATTTGTGCTATTTTCTAGTTCACCAAAAGCATAAATGAACTTTGATAGTTTAGAGTTTACTTTTTCAATATCGATTGTACTTACGGAGTCGTTTCGAAACTTTGCTCAGCACAGTAAAACCACAGAAACTATAGTAAAACATAACGCAGTACAAGTTTCCAACGATCTTTTGGCTTTGGTGACAGGTGGAACTAACGTTTTTTTATACTGTTTGTTGCATTAACTGGTTCGCCGACAAATCTTATGTATACATTAACAATAGTTCGCCATTGTTCGGTCGTTCGAGCAGTGTACTTCTGAGAGTGAATGGCTTAAGTTGTGTTAATACACGCGTTTATATCACGCGTTGATATCACGCGCCAAAAGATAGTTTAAAGACATGGTACAATACGACTAGCATATTGAAGGGAAGTATTAGTTCACAATGGTTCTCTAGCCTCCTCATCTCTAGGAAGTTTCTAATGAATTTCACGTCCCAGCTCCATGTTGGCAATGAGCCAGTGCGGATAGGATTGACAGATAGCCTGATTTATCTCACCCGTCTCCCACCCTTCCACCCCAACACCAACATGCAAATCTGATTGACGAAGACGAAACACCAAAGTGTGCCTCCTCCGACTAATAACAACGTTCGTTTATTCCTCCAAGTGTGCCTCCCACCCTCCTATCGATTCTGTAAAATCCTCCATGTCCATCTTAAGTTTTTTATTTACAACCTCCTTACTAGTGTTGGTGACAGTGACAGTGACTCTAACAACAGTGAAACGTCATAATATTTGAGAAAATAGAAAATCTATCATAAAATAAATTGGTTGAGATAACCGCAGTTTTTTCATGAGGATATGGAAATGCAGTCACGGGACGATCTAAATATATCGCTCGATAGTTTAGAGGTGGTGTACGATAAGAACAAACAAATACGAAATGAGGCGAAGCAGTCGGAAGAAGCCATGCAGACAATACTGGTACCATTTTACGAAAAGGATGTTCTCATAAAGGTTCCAAAGAAAAAGAAGCAGCAGAAGGATTGCAAAAGAAAAGAGAGAGGCACAGATTCTTGTAAGAGAGATTCATCATTGCCTACCAGCTATCTTGTGAATAAAGATCAACGTAGCAGACGCAGCTCATATCTGGATATATTTAGGAAGCAGTTTATTCCTGACAGCGGCCCACGCCCCATTGACGATGAAATGAGATCCCTTTCGCCGCAATTTGGAGATACCGAACTAGAGAGCATAGGAGAATATGGAAACAATCCAGTGACAGATTTCTACAATACGGAGGTCTATAATGAAATGATCTACGAGAGGATCCTAAGCCAAGAACTTGAAAGCCTGAATAACTCTTTTGAAGAAGTTCAGTTCTCTGAAAAGCTCAGCAAATGCGAAGACATTGATAACAACATGAGAAGCATATCCGAAGTGACACAACCACGACGATACAGAAGGGCCACTGTTCAACCGATACAGAACGTGAAATTAGGAGGCTTGGGACCAGACATGGAGAAAATAAAGCCAAGATTAGATCGAGCCAGAAGCCTCCAAAGGTATTCCGAAAAAGTACGCATGGAAAACCGCCTCAAGATTTATAAGATGTCAGTAGAAGCTGATTTAAAGAAGAAAGCAGAAAAGAATCTGTCAGCAAGATCTAAATCAAGACAAAGTGATGTTCAAGAAAAGCTAAAATTAGAAGAAAAGCAGAATGCGTCATACCTCGTAAATAAGACCATGAAAGACAACGACAGGAAAAATGTTAAGAATATATTTCAGACCAAACCTAAATCTTCAGGTTCAAAGAAGTCGAGTAAGAAAGACTCATATGATAATATCGAAGTTACCCCCACAAATAGTGATGACAAACAGGGCGTTCGTGTCAATACTGCAAAGAATAGAGCTGGGTCCAGTACTAAAGACAAAAAGGTCATAGATAAAGTCGGTTATTCCGGGACACAACCTGTCCATATCAGTTTTCAGGTCAATGTTGGAGGAATTCGACCTTCTAGCGCACTGAAAAACCTAGAGGCACAACATAGATTATACCAGGAACAAGTGAAGTCCTTTAAAATTGAAGATAATAATAATTAAGACATAGACTACACTTTTATGATAAAATTTATTCATTACCCTGAGAGGTTCAGTTGTTAAATATTTGTTGTGACGAAATAAGGCGCTGCCGCTGTCGATTCAGGACGCCCAAAGAACGTGGTGTGCACGAGCCCTAAATATAAATTAATGAATGCCTTTTGTTTGTTGATGACTTGATTATTTAAAACATTACATGCTTATATTTTCGCACCTCTTTGTTTCAATAAAGATTTCAATAACATCAATCATCTTTTTATGGTGCGACACGACATGTAGTAATGACTCATTAGTGACTCGACAAATTATAATATGATATAGGATCTAGATTACAAAATAAATAGCCGATTGATTAGCTGAGCGGAGAGACAAGAGTGAAAGTTTAGTATATTTTTATGAACTAAAATTGGTAAGTACTTACCTACGATTTTAACGCTAAACCTGGGCACAGCTCTCTGCCACCTCGTATGGGAAAAAGCGTGACGCTATAATTGTTGTTTTTTTGTTAAATAAATATTTCCCTTTGGAGATGCCCGATTTCACCAACAGTTAAGGGACACTTAATTCTTTTTCTTAGCTGTCTAGCGATTGTTTCGGTGGCCGGACTCTTATATTTAGGGGGTCCCCTAGGAGCCTATAGATATGACCAAAACTTTTGGTCCAAAAGATGGCCACTTAGGACAAATCGAAACAACCGCTAGGTGGCCCCTAAAATAAATAAAGTGTCCGTAAAAGATAGGGATCGTTGGTGATCATCAACGTCCGGTTTCTGGAAGAGCGATCAGACTCTTAATTAATTTCAGAAAAATCACCACTTTGAATAAACCTTCCATTATTCGCCTGTTATATTTGACCACTCATTCAGAATCTGGGGGCGAGATACGCAAACATTATGTCTTCACCATAATTTCACTGATTGCGTTTTCATTCACGAATTCCGGTTTCACATACGAAACGACAGTGAAAGTGGTCAACGCACCACCTCATATGACGTCCACCACAGATGATTCGCTACCAAAAACCCACCCAGAAATATGTCTTATCTGCGACAGTAGTCCTTATTACAAATAGTATAAGAACAAATACTCCTAAAGTCTTCACTGAGGAATCTTCTAAAGTACAGTGGTAATTGACAAACAAGTTGATGTTCACTGACGATTACATGACATGATGTGGTAGCCATGATAGCGATGACTGTATTACAAAAATAATGATGTCCCTGAACAGTTTTCGTCTTAGTTCGCAGACGAATACAAATAACGGACAGACGGACAGACGGACAGATGGATAGACGGACAGGCGGACAGACGGACAGACGGACAGACGGACAGACGGACAGACGGACAGACGGACAGACGGACGGACGGACGGACGGACGGACGGACGGACGGACATACGGACAGACGGACAGACGGACAGACGGACAGACGGACAGACAGACAGACGGACAACAAAGTGATCCTATAAGGGTTCCTTTTTTTCCTTTTAAGGATCGGAACCCTAAAAATAACTCATAATTCATAATTCTTTATTGCACGGAAATCAATGCGATACCTTAAACATAGTCATAGGCAAAGGCGAGCTAATGCGGGTAGCAACTTTTAAAAGCAGTTAATTAATTAATTAGTGAAATGAAATTAGTAACTATGGATTAGTTCGAATTGCCTTGCGACATTTGTGCTGAGAAATCATTAGATGAAGAGGTAGGATTAAGAAATTGGATAAATTCTAAACTTTAATCGGCAATAATGTAGGTTGCAATTTATATCCGCTTCGCTGTAATTTATTATGATCAGAATTACTTAGAATCGCTTCGTTAGTAATTTTGCACTAACATGGTACTTATCCTTAATTTTTGAGGCATCCTAATTGGAGATATTTGCAACGATACGTAAGACTACGAGTACTATTGAGTAGCAATTCACTTTTGAATTAACTCTTTGGCGGACGATAACCGAATGTCAAGTATTGCGTTTTAGACACATAATTTTGTATGGGAATAAAGGCAACGCTATAGAATTCGTATCCATTTCCAAGTACTGGGCTACTATGTGATATGACACAGAATGCTATAGAAGTCGAACGCTAATAGAGGTGGTGTCCATTCGCAAGTAATAACACAATATGTAATGTGACACAAAATTCTATAGGATTCGAACGCTATAGAAGTCGTGTCCATTTGCAAGAAATAATTACTATGTGATGTGACACCGAATGATATAGAATTCGAACTCTTTAGAATTCGTGTCTATTTGAAAGTACAAATTCACTATGCAATGTGACACAGCATGCTATACACAAGCACCGCAGCAATTTGTTCAAATCTCCTGCCTGACATAACAAATGGAAACAGAGGATGATAGTACAGAGAATCTGTTTGTGTGTAGAACTTCCTGATATTTGGTGTGGTTATTTGCCTCTGCAACAAACACAAGCCCAGAAACTTCTTCATTTCCGTCTCGTCAGTTGGTTTGAACGCATGTTTTCGAGATCCTCTTGTATATGGCCTCTCTACGTTACACAAAGCAGCTCCATAAGCATTGGTACATTTTACAATATACTTCAACATTTCTTCATCAAAAAACATTTCCAGTACGTTTGCAGGCGTTTTGTCACTATTCAGAGGTACTGATGGGCCAACGTCAGAACTATCAAAGTAAAACTTTGGAATAGGTTTTGTAGTCTCCTCCCAAACGTCGTCGCCCATAACTGGTGATGGTGCTCGTCGATTATTACCAGTAGTATTTGGTTGATGTGATATAGGCTCTTCATGGTTTCGACCAAAAAAAATATCTGCTGTACTAGCTGCTTGTGTTGTAGTAAGCCCGGGGGAACTGTCTTGTTTAACCTGCACTAGTATCTGTTCAATCTCTATTGATATCATAGGCTCTGTGGCAGTCATCGAAATGTCGTTGTTTTGTAAAGGAATGCCGTGACTGCTATCTATTTGATTTGCCTGCGATGAACTTGACCCAGGATTAGTCTGATGTTCAACCTGCTGTATAACAGATGGTGAATTACGCAGGATTTGATCATATGACAACGTTGATACGTTTTGAGGTTCTTTATATTTCCTGGATTCGAGCACAATGTCACTTCTTGTTCGTTCTGAGTCATCGTCTGATATTGAAGATTTATCATTAATATTAGGATTGTATTGTAATCTATATCTGATCCATATTCTCCGTCACCATCACTAAAGGGATCATGTATCGTAGAACGTGATGAATGCATAAAAACTGCTCCGGACCGCTCCGCCAGAAAACTGGTCTTCCTGTTGCTGGTCTTCCTGCTGACGACCTCTGTGGCGCAGCGGTTGCGTATCTGCCTACCATGCGAGAGGTCCCGGGTTCGAATACCGGCTGGGGACCAAAAAACCCCAGGTCTTGGATGTCAACATGTTTGTGATGTCGCTGTTTCTGGTTCCCACGACACAGGGTATCCTAGTGTGGGGCCAGAAGCAATGTATGTGCCTGTATGTAAATGTTTGTTTGTTCATCAACTGATTGTTCCGATTCTTGCAAGTCGGTGCTGGACTCCGTCTCTGGATCCGAAGAGTCTTCTGAAGCCTCCTCAAATAACTTTCGAATCCTCTCCGAGTCAGTTTGTTTTATTCTACGAGGTCTTTTTGGTGGCATCTGTTAACACATTATACTTAATTTCAGATATAAATGAACTTGTATAGCTACTCAAAAACAAAATAAACAAAGCGTCACACCTCTTCCCAAACGGGGTAGCAGAGGCACAACTGTGACCACTTTCAGCCAGTGATTTAATACCTCCATTTAGCGTGACAGCTAGCCCATCGCCGCAGTTATGGAGTAATGATAGCTAGCTACTCAATGATCCTCTAATACCGTACTATGCAAAGCAAAAGTAATATAATAAACTGTACTTACGATGTTCGAAATATCGTGTTGCAAGAGTAGCAGCAGGGAAAATATGTCACAGATAACGCGCCTTCACTCCAGCGCACGCGTGCCGCTACTGAAGTAAAATGTATGCCTACACGCATTCTCTAGAGGTCGTGTGCGTAAACCGAAGGAGCGAGTGAGAAGGAAGAGTTTTTTTTGAAGTAAAACTTCTTGGGGCACGGGGGTAAAATTTATTTAACCTCTCAACTGTGGGTTATTCATATATTTGCTTTTCACTTGCTACTAGCCGGGTGCTATCACGAGTGGCTAAGAAATGTAACGGAAATTGGAATCGGTGACGTCAGGGTCGGCTGAAGACTTTTAAAACCGCAACTATTTTCAATACGGTTTTTAACTAATCAGATAAGATAATAATACATTCGTACAATAAAGAATGTTAATTAGTGAGAGAAAAACCTGATGAAACGTTAACAAATAAAAATTATTTTAAGCATTCTTCCACGAGTTCTTGATTTCCGGTATGGCCAAGATGGCGCCGCCGCCGCTGGCTGGGGCAAACACTGGCAAACAAAACCAGTGACGTGACCAAAAACTACTTCGCTCAACCTCTTTGTTGGAACCGGAACTTATGTTTGACAGCTGTGCGATGCGATCCATACAGTTTGTAAGAAAAGAGTTTCATCAATGTCACATACGGGTCGATATGGATTTCTAAAATGATGAACGAATCGTTTTGTGGCCGGTAACTATGGAATAGGTACCTAAAACGCGCTGCGTAGTCGCGCAACTGGCAGCTAGTAATCGCATAAAGTCACTTAGAATCATCCAAATGTGATATTTAGTTTCCAAGCAAATTCCGATGTGATGGATGGCTGCATTAAGACTTCTTGAAAACAATAAGTAGGTACCTAGAACTGTTCTAAAGCCACTTTTTATTATATAGTGCAGTTCAAGTCACAAATTAGCAGTTTAGCTACTAAGTACGTGTTATACCTACTTATTTAATGTTTATCTGTAGTAAACGGCCAAAGCGAGGTCTACAGTTTACAGAGCCATAAGTTTAATGGCTTATTGTTTCGCTTATTTGTTTGTATGTAATTTTTGTAATACATATTTTAAAGTTGAATTGTTGTTATAACTGTTGAAATTATACGATTTTGATTTTAATAAGCTTTTGTAATTTTAAAGTTAATGCTTCATGCCAGTCGATAATGTTGAACCCTAAAAAATCCTAGCAAAGTAGGTATGTATAGGTTAGCGGGGGTAGCATAAGGCACGCCAGTCACCCCAGCCACGCATTTTGTCACAATTTAATGTCATATCATAATGAATGCGCGCTATTTTATGGAGAAACATCATTGAGACGCGAAAGGAGTTGGCAATTTGGCAAAATGACTGCCCCAGACATGTACAAAGACTTCTCAACAGCCAATTAATAGCATTTAAATATTCTCTCATAAATTACTGCGTCTTTAGTTAGTTTGTAGAACTTGAAGGAAATGATTAAATAATTATGAGTTGTCACTTCATACTCTATGATTCCGCCATTGATTAGTGACTTTTGCCATGGTTAAAAATAACATGCAACATAATTGCCAACTAGCAAAACTGTTGAAAACAGGCGGTTTCCAGAGGAGTGGCTAGATGGCGTTATGTTGCATGTTATTGCAAAATGGTGCTTATTTCTAGCGACGGCAAAGGTCACGGAATCATATTGGAATCACGGAGTATTGAGTAACAACTCTTATTTACCTATATTTAATAATTTTTTTCTTCAAGTTCTACAAACTAAATACAGACGCAGTAAATTAAATTTATGAATGAATATTTAAATGCTATTGGCTGTTGAGAAGTCTTTGTACATGTCTGGGGCAGTCGTCCATATATTGATTTAGCCATCTTCTTTGTCATTTATCTGCGCGACTGAGGTGAGTGGCAAGCCTTATGGTAGCCCCGCAGGTACACATTAACTTGGAATAGTTGAAAATACGTACTCGATCAATTAAATAAAGGGACTGGGCACAGAGACAAGCAAAGCAATGCATACATTTGAGCGAGACGGCTTAAAGACGTGACGTCAGATGGTATATAATCTGAGCGAGATGCAAATAGTAGTGACTAGGGAATCCAATCCCGCAAACGCGGGATCCCACATTTGCGGGATCCCGCAACTTTTTTGCGGGACTGAAAGTGAGGGATTGGGCATGCGGGATCCCGCAGGTCTGCGAGATTGAAAATAATAACTGAAATACTACATTTTCCGATATTT
Organism: Argyresthia albistria; assembly: GCA_963457715.1. Taxonomy (NCBI): domain Eukaryota; kingdom Metazoa; phylum Arthropoda; class Insecta; order Lepidoptera; family Argyresthiidae; genus Argyresthia; species Argyresthia albistria. The sequence continues at coordinate 8,107,345 of OY735265.1, forward strand.
TTGCCTTGTGCGTGTATCCGAACGCGCCCAATACCAATATTATGCTACTATTACAGGGGATTCCCACGACACAAGCCAGCATTTTGTGCCTACGAGGCACGGGGATTACCCTCACAGCATCGCGAAACACTTCCAAAAAAAATATTTCATTAATAATTGAAACAAAAAGTAAACTTTAGAAAAAACCGACTTCCACAAACCCTATTTGATTAGATTGAGTTTAATACAAACTGTAACCCCTTACCCCCCCCCCTTGGGGAATTAATTTTGTCAAATCCCATCACAGTGCTACCCCACGCTACTAAGGAACCTCTGTACAAAGTTTCATGGCTCTAGGTCCACCGGTTTAGGCTATGCGTTGCCTGCCCGCCAGCCACGCATTGTATTTGTACCTAGTATTGAGCAGATCTGGTGGCCATATGTGGTCTTCATGAGCAGTTCCGCATCACAATATTATGCTTACCATGTGCATTTGCACGAGTTATTATGAAAAACATAAAAATCACTATAGGTCTGCCTATAATATTTGAAGAGTTCCCTCGATTTCTCCAGGATCCCATCATCAGATCCTGACCTGGTGTCAATGGGACCAATGGGAAGGTAAACCCTTTCAAACAAAAAAATAATTTTCCAAATCGGTCCATCCGTCTAGGCGCTATCGGGGAACATACATAAAAAAAAAAAAAAAATATCCGGACGAATTGTAAACCTCCTCCTTTGGGAAGTCGGTTAAAAATCAACAATTTGTGTATAATTATGAATAAAATATACCTATATACTTACTTATAATCTTATTATTCTTTATTTTCAATAACACTTCATGAATTCATATATTTTAGTGACATTTAGGACAATTTAGGGCTATTTAGAGTAAAATCATAAAATATTTTGTCAATCCCGCAAATCCCGCGGGATCAGCGGGATCGATGACCTCGATCCCGCGGGCTTGCGGGATTAAGGTTTTGGTGCGGGATTGGATTCCCTAGTAGTGACACTATTGAATGAGTTAAGTATATCACCACGAGCGCGACAAATTGTAGATAAGGAATGGTGGGAAATAAATGACATGACGTATTAAAAGTAAGTACAAGTATAAAATAATTTCAAATAATCGGACGTCTGAAACTTAAAAGTAACTTGAAGCAGAGATTGGATCTCAAAATTGGAAATTTAAATCTCTTTTAGTATAGGTAGGTATAGGTGTATAGTATAGGTACCACTTAATGATCTAGCTACAGAAGTTTTACTTCTAACACGTGTACGGTGCTACACGCGTATTTTTTTCTATGTGTGCGTAAATGGTCTAATATGACACTATCCAACCTGTGGAAGTACCTAAATGGACACAAAGAGCAGGGCTACCTATAACTGCAATGGAAATGCGAATTCTATAGAGTTTCCGTCCAAAAGAGAGGATCAAGGAACGAATTCTATGGAATCCGCGTCACTATGACTTCTTCATTGGAGTATTCTTGGGAATTCGCTGACCGCCATAGTGTTAAGAGGTGGATTAGATACAATAATATCTAATAATATATAATCCACGTTTTTCTCAATTTTTAGAGCAGTTGAAATGTGCGATAAGTTCGAGCATATCTTGTCGCTATTTCTTTCATCCCATGTGAATATTTAGAGATAAACATAATTCTTAGGGTTCCGTATCCGAAGGGTGTCAAACGGGACCCAATTGCTAAATGAGTATATCTGTTGCCATTACTGCAACAAAATAAGGGAAAATCTACTTTAAAAATAAATTGATAAATAAATAAAGGTTCACTGTAGGTAGTTGGTAATAAGTAATTGAAACTTGGAAAGTAACAAGGTTTAAATAATTTTTTTCTTCGAATGATCAGTAATTAAAAAGAAATGGTGGTGGCTCGTAAACGGTGGCACTCTTTGGACCTCCTTTCACATTCTGCGTTAAATTAGTCAGTACATATTACGGTTATGCTTCAAATAAAAATAAACATTGATTAAAATAAACCTGGTATAGCTATTATTATTATTGTTTTATGAATTTTCCATTTCACTCTTTTTAAAGAGGTTCTGACACACGGGCTTACGCCAAGTGCTATGAGACTATCTATCTATAGATCATGCTCCTTGCCCAAGAATTTTCTTACTATTCTGCAAGTATTCAGTATGGTCGCTTTTTGGAGAAGAATGTGAGTGGATCTGGGTATATTGAGTGATTTAAGACTAGTGTGTAATGTGTATGGGATTACTCCTGTGGATGAAAGGACTATTGGGATAGTTTTGACAGTTTGAACTTGCCATTGAGTTTTAATTTCAATGGCAAGGTCTGTGTATTTTGTGTTTTTTTCTGTAAAAGTCGTGGTAAGATTGTGTGTATTTGGTATGGCTATATCAATGAGAAATACTGTTTTGTTTTGTTTATCGTGGAGAGTAATGTCAGGTCTGTTGAAATGTATCGTTTTGTCTGTAATTATAGTTCTGTCCCAGTAAATTCTGAAGTCCGCAGATTCTAAGACTGTCTGAGGTACATATTTATAGTAGGCTGTTTTTTGTGGGATCAAATTGTATCTAAATGCGAGGTGTTGGTGGATGATGGCTGCAACTTGGTCGTGTCGATGTTTGTAGTCTGACTGTGCGAGTGATCTGCAGGCTCCTGTGATGTGCTGTATGGTTTCTGAACTACTGTGGCAGTGTCTGCACATGTCATTTGCTATTGTGCGGTCATGTATTATATGTTTTCTGTAGTTACGAGTATCTATAACCTGATCCTGTATTGCCAACATAAACCCCTCCGTTTCTGGAAACAGCTCACCTTTCTTTAGCCACGCGTTCGATGCAGTTTTGTCGACGTTGGGGTTAGCTAAGTCTAGGCGGTGTCTGCCGTGGAGGGATTTTTGTGTCCAGATGTCTATTTTTTGTTGCGGTTTAATGACAGTTTCGTTTTTCTGGTGTTGATGATCTTGAAGGTTAAGTGGTGTGTGTTTCATGTCGGCCTGAACGACGGCTTTATGTAAGATTGAGTGTGATGATTTCGTGTGAAAGAACTTTCTGAGTGTGGCGATTTCTTTGTTGTGTAAATTTTTAACGTCTATTATCCCTCTTCCTCCTTCAATCTTAGGTAGTGTTAGTCTTTGTATGCAAGAGCGTGGATGGTGTTTTCTGTATTTGGTCATGAGTGTGTTTATGATGCGTTGGTGTTTTATTAAGTCTGTTTTGGACCAGTTAATTATACCGAATGAATATGTAAGGATTGGAATGGCGTATGTGTTTATGGCTTTAACAGTATTTCGTGCGTTCAACTGTGTCTTAAGTATGCTGTGTATACGGTTTCTAAATTTTTGTGTGATTGTTTTTTTGGTCTCTCTTTGATGTATCTGTTGCGTTTGATAGTAACCTAAGTATTTGTATCCTATTTCGTTATCAACCGGGTATATTTGATCTCCGTTCTCTAATATGTATGCATTGTTCTCAACTTTACCTCTCTTAACTGACTGTATTTTGCACTTATCTATACCGAACTCCATTTGTATATCATTAGAAAACTGTTGTGTTACATCTGCTAGTTTGTGTATTTCAGCTAAGTTACTTCCGTAGAGTTTAATATCATCCATGTACAATAAATGTGATAATGTGTGGTGTATGCCATCAAATTTTATTTGGAATCCCTTATTTGTGTTATTGAGTAAATTTGATAGTGGATTGAGTGCCAGGCAAAACCAGAGGGGACTCAATGAATCGCCCTGGAAGATTCCCCGGCGAATGCTGATATTGTCCGTCTGTATTGTGTTCGTTTTATTGTGTAACTTTAGACTAGTGTTCCAGGTCTGCATTGCTATTGATAGATATGAGATGAGAGTGGGGTGAACTTTATAATGTTGTAGAACGTAGATAAGCCACGTGTGCGGTACAGAGTCAAACGCTTTCTTATAGTCAATAAACATGGTGTATATGTTACGTTTTTTACGGAGGGCTTGTTTGGATGCAACGGTGTCAATGACAAGTTGCTCTTTACACCCCTGGCTAAATTTGCGGCATCCTTTTTGTTGTTCGGCTAGTAACTGATTTGTGTTTACATGAGTGTATATGAGTTGACTAAGGCATGCTGTTATTATTTTATAAATGTTTTGGAGACATGTAATGGGTCGATATTTTGCTGGGTTTTTGGTATCTGTGAGGTCTTTAGGTAACATGTAGGTAATTCCTTGCGTAATATAAAGTGGCATTCGGTCCGGGTTTTGTATGAAATCGTTTATTTGTGATAACAATATTGGGTGGATGGTTGTGAGTTTTTTGTACCAGTAATTATGAATTTTGTCTGATCCAGTGGCCTTCCAGTTATGGGTTTTGGCGATAACTGAAGTCAGAGTGTCTATAGTAACAGAATTAAATTCCATTGCTGGTACCTTTTCGAGAGAGTGCTGGTCTTCAGCGATCCAGCTACTGTCATTATGAGTTACTGGTTTTGACCATATATTAGACCAGAAGTCATGCAGTGATTCTGGTGTGGGTACTTCTATATCTAATTGCGTCGGGTTGTTTGAGGTTTGGGTGAGCAACGTTCTATAAAATTGTTTTTCATTCGTATAGAAAGTCTTGTTTTGTGTTTTTCTAATAGTTGTTAGTTTGTAACGGCGTAGGCGGCTTGCTAAGGCATTCAGTTTTTGTTTAAGAGTGTCTAAGAAGTGAGAGAGGTCTGTGTTGTCTGGTTCGTATTGTGAATGTACCCTATACTGCAATTTGATACGCTCAACATGTTGGTGGAGACTGTAGCTGGAGTTACCCTGTGTGAAGTGCGTTAGCCTGCTAATGTCTGCTCTTAGGTCAGCTATTCTCTTTTCCAATCTTCTTTGCCATGCTGGAATTCGATTCTTGACTATGGGGTGTTGTGATTCGTTAGAGTTATGTATTTTGCCACCATTGTAAGTGATGGCTGTGTGTGCTGCGCAGTAAATTATTGATTGTAATGTGAGAAAATCGGTTTCAGTACTAATTTGTTTGGGTAGTATCTTTACGTTAATGGTGTGTACTAATATGGCAAATTTTCTACTTGGCCTCTGTTTAGGTAAATATGACCTTGATGTAGGGTCAATATCTTTTAAATGTGCTAGTGTCTTTGTGAATAATTCCTCCAACTCTGCAATTTGTTCTTCAGGTAGTACTGCTTGATTGTGTGGTTGTCGGTTGCTACTGCGGATTTCCTCTCTTTCCGAAATCAATGAATGCTGATGAGTATAAGTTTGTGATGGTGATGAAAGGAGTGTGTGAGATTGTGATAAAACTGGTAGTGAATTGACGTGTATTTCGGTATCAGATTCTATTTCCAAGGCCACTTCATCACGTATTTGCTGTAATCTGGTGTCGGTTATGTATTTATTATTAATGATGGCTCTGAGTTGGTCTGAGATTCTCTGTTCAGAGACGTGTGCTAGCTGAGGGTATGCGGCTATTACAGCGGCGTGTAGTGTTGGTCTGTAGGCAGTTCTGTGGGACTCCAGTCTGGTAATCCTGTAGTAGATGCGTAATATTGTTTCGTTAATGTCATTGCTCCACGACATTCTTTGTCCTGGAGTATTGGTTGTGTGTGAGATTTGTGTAAATAGTTGATTGTTTGATTGTGAGTTTGGTGTGTCTAGTAGTGTTTGGTTTATCGTGTTTGTGGAAGGTTGGTTGTTAAGTGAGGAAACTACTTCTATTCTAATTTGGTCCATTGTGTTTTGAGGTAGTAATTTAGCTCTGAGGATAGCTCTTTTCTGGTCTCCTACCCTTTGTCTAGAGGCGTTTGTTTGTGGGAATTGATTTGTGAATATGCGGTGCATTTCTGGTAAATAAGATCTTGTATTCTGTTCTAAATTTGATGCTATAAGATATGCACGCCATATGGATCGGTTCATGTCTTCCGTCCATTTTATTCTCGTGCGGGTCCTGGCAACAGTGGGTGCAGGAATATTGGCGCGTGCCTCCTGCACAACATCTGTCCGGCTGGCGATTGTAGGTGAAGATGAGGGTGAGATGGGTGAAGTCTGTCTCGAGAAGCTATGCCGTGACGACACGCTCTCATAAGAGAACAGACTTCGTGGTGATGATGAAGATGTAGATGATTCGGCTGTAACAATTTCGGGTTCAGTCCCAGCGAGAGCCCGCCTGTTCAGCTTCTCGCCACCGATGGCTCGTATGCTGCGGCACCCAGCACCGGCTCCAGGTGCGCCCCGGCGACCTCCGGGAAGCGGCCGCAAACTATATCGTCCTCTAGTCCGTGAAGTGTTGTGCCCCCCCAGAAACGTCGGGCTGCCCGAGCCGAACGAGCCAGGCTCGCAGGGCTCGGGGAGGGATTCCCCGGCACTGCCGGAACCCTCCTGGGGTAATAAGTTTTTTAACTTCACGTCCATGATTCCTATCCCCTTCCACCCCGAGTTGGGAACCGTTAGTTTGGGGAGGGTGATGTGATAGCCAAGTTGGTGTAAGCATTTGAGTACCTCCTATAAAGGGTCGAGTCTAGATGGACAGACTGAAAATATGTTTCTCCTCCCTGTAAGCCCCCCCACCACGTCAAGGTGGTCCCCTTGGGGGGGTTATTATTATTATTATTATGAGCCTGTAATATCCCACTGCTGGGCAAAGGCCTCTCTCCCCCTCTTCCACTCCATTCGATCCTGAGCGGTCTCCTTCCACTCTTTATCCCATAGACCCAAATCATCACTCCATCTCTTCCTGTGTCGGCCACCATAGCTATTATAGCCTTTTTTAATTTGTACAACACCTTGCATTTGCATTGCACCATATCGCATGTGGGGGGCAAACCTCTTTTCGATTTATATCAAAATGTAGGTCAAAATGTGATAAGAGTAACCGCTTTTACCACTTCTCACTTAATTACTCACTGCCCGCCCTTGAATCATTGCGATTTCGGGATTTTTTATTTCTTTAGTGATGGATGATTGAACGAATCGAGAATTACGTTTCAATCAGGTACCTATTTCCAGGGAGCACTTATCCAGTGGAGAGCGCATAGATACGTTTTCCTTTGAAACATAACTCACCAATTTACGGGCGGCGGCCGGCGGGGGACGAGGTAAGAGAGCTGTGATTGGTCAGCCGCTGCGAAACTGTCTGGCGGCCCGTCATCGTACATAGGTTGCGTTTGTTGAATACAACAAACGTTTGGCGAGCCGCATTCCCCCGCAGGCGCGGTCAATTGGATAAATAGTCTTTGGGTATTTAAAAAGGATTTATGTTAGCTATCTGTTCCTCGAACGTAACGTATTTTCCACCGGTTCCTCCCATTCCTTCAATTCCGCCACGATAGTATTATGTAACAAATCATACGCATGCCAGACTACAGTTCAAACTATTAAAGACTGAGATAACGAAGAAGATTTTTGCTCGAAGATTATTTATTACCTGCTAATAAAATTAATTAACTAAGTAGGTAATTTGAATTCTGTGCATGTTTTCTCAGCTTATGTCATTAGGATTGTATACTATGAAATACGAATGTGTACCCAGTTTAGTTCGACCACTTTATTAGAGTACCGTACCCGAAGGGTGCCAAGCGCTCTACCTGTGTGAGTCCGATTCGCTCTTGGCCATGCAATTTGTTTACATTTTCACTTATAGTCTATTCGTGATAAGAATGCAGTAAAATCATCACTGTCCGGCGGCCTAGCCACGCCCCGTAACCAATCAAATCGTTTCCAATTATCAAGTCAAGTTCACAGTGACCAGCTGAAGGCAAACTTTCGAACGCGAAGGTTGGGTCCTGTCCTGTCCTGTGAGTGTGTGTTAACAGATTTAAATTTAAATTTCACTGCTTTCTTTTCACGAATAGACTATGTATTACGTCAAACTTTAGAATTTTAGTTATAAAACCCGATGGTGCTTACATAATACTTAGTTAGCATTATCTTTTGTGAAGTAAATCGATAGAGGTACAATAACTTCAATGATACTTTCTTATTAGGACAAGAAACATACAACAGTCTCTATTACTTCAGTTTTAATAACAATGGCAATGAAGATTATGAATGAGATTTTAAATATCATTAGTCATTATTACCATATTACGCAACCAATAAGTATGGCTCGAGACAATAGTCAGATTCTTATCAAAGTACAAATTGGGGGTAATTTTGTAATGTCACAGACCCGTATGTAAGGTCAGGTGACTTGTGTAATGCAAAAAAATATTAATAGGTATATCCATTAGTCTTAAAGTAATAAGCAAAAACACCTCTTCAAATAAATTATAACAGCTATGTACAAATAACAGAGTGCAGGTAATTATAATTGCGCATGTATATTCTTATGTTATCTGATTCAGACTATCTAGACAATACACAGTATTCAAGATATTTTAAATAAGTCTCTCTTTATGACACATTTCAAAGTTTGAGATTTTCACACAAAAAGAAAAGCTACAACACAAGAGTACGAGAAACTGAGTTGGGAAAATATAATTCAATTTTCTCTCTATCAACTACTCAGCTCAGTCTAATAATAAACATGGATTAGTATAAAATAAATAAACCTCGTTGTCGATGTTGTAAGATGATGACAAGATGTATTTTGATTTGAAGACACATTTACCATTTGGACCAATATTTTTAAATCTTGAAAACAGACGTTGTTGGACCAAAGTCCTAATCAATTTGTATTTCCTATTTGTTTGGACTCATAAGGACCAATATGCCAATAAAAAATAGGCATTGTGATAGTGACCGATACCACAGATACTATAATAGGTATTATACTATAGTCTATTTGTGATAAGAATGCAGTAAAGTCATCACTGTCTGGCGGCCTAGCCACGCTCCGTAACATCAAGCCAATAAGGCAAACTTTCGATCGCGAAGGTTGTGTCCAGTCCTGTGAGTGTGTGTTATCAGATTTAAATTTAAATTTCACTGCATTCTGATCACGAATAGACTGTAATACCGATACTCACAACACCTACGCATACATAGGGGCCACTTGGTTTTGATAGATTGGTCGTTTCGCATGTATACTTACCTTTTGGTCCATCCAAATATGCTTTTATTGGTCGAAATGCGGCGGAACAAATAGGAAGCACTAATTGAATAGAACATACAATACAGTGCACCACACGGTCGTGTTATCATCAAGACGTTTTTGGCATCATTGTTATACGTAGATATCTGTGTACCTACGTAACAAGCTTATATAGCCTCTCTTTCGCAAGAGAGCCTCTTTGTCGGAGGAAAGTAGAGCGTGGTGATATACTTAGATATGTTAATTTTTCGTTTTTATATCGGAGTAATGTTACATAAAAATGCCTCAAAGTATAGTAAAAATAAGAATTATATAAAAATACTGATTGTTTAACATGGTTTTACATTAAGTTGTTAGGAATGGTGTCATGCATGATGCATCTGAGTTGCTTGCACGAAACAAAATCATGGGATAGGAATCCATTGTGTTCTGGCGTTCAAATTAGTTTAGTCACTATTAGAAATTCAAATTGCTTTCGCGCAATTCAGGGATAATACCTATAATTGAAACAAAAAGTAAAACTTTAAAAAAACCGACTTCCACACACCCTATTTGATTAGAAACCAGCCTGCGATTCCGAAGGCGACACGAACTATACTAACTAAACTAATTAAAATGATCTGTTTGAAAATGGAATCTGTGGCCACCGTGCAAGAGCTGTCGGATTGGCATAGCACCGTAGCCTTTCCTAAAAGGATAAACAAAACAAAAAATAATAATTGAAGGTTGTCAGTTTAGTGCCTTTAGTTCCTCTAGTTTAGTGGTTTTGACACCTCAAGAATAGCCCACTGTCAAGTGCTTTTTGAGTTTAATACAAACTGTAACCCCCTATTCCCCCCTCCCCCCTTGGGGAATTAATTTCGTCATATCCCATCTTAGTGCCCTACGCTACATAAAGAAGCCCTGTACAAAGTTTCATGGCTCTAGGTCCACCGGTTTAAGCTATCCGTTGACTGCCCGTCAGCCACGCATTGTATTTGTACCTAGTATTGAGCAGTTCTGATGGCCATGTGTGGTCTTCATCATCAGTTCGGCATCACAATATTATGCTTACCATTTGCATTTGCACGAGTTATTATGAAAGACACAAAAATCACTATAGGTCTGCCTATAATATTTGAAGAGTTCCCTCGATTTCTCCAGGATCCCATCATCAGATCCTGACCTTTCAATCAAAAAATAATTTTTCAAATCGGTCCATCCGTCTAGGCGTAATCGGTGTACATACATAAAAAAACAACGTACCACGCTGTTTTTTAACCGACTTCACAAAAGGAGGAAGGTTTACAATTCGTCGGGATATATTTTTTTTATGTACATGTAACACTAAGGCGATCGTTATGAGATGATTTAACATCATAAATTGAAGTTGAGTATGGCAAAGCTTTCCTCGGTTAGTCACCCTGGTTACAGTGTAATTAGAACGTAGCAACAACAACAACGACATAGGGTCACGTATTTTCCCATACGGGTTGGCAGAGGCATACGTAAACGTGCCTACTTTTAGCCAGTGTTTCAATACTGCATTTTGGAGAAAGCTAGCCCTTCGCGCCGCAGTGATAAAGGTTCCCTACGCTGCTTTTTCTTCACCGTTAGAAGGTCCGTATAAGACTTACTTATACAATACTTGTATAATTGGCATATATGGTCACTCAGCACCGGGAATCAAACCTATGCATCTCCTGCATGCATGAGAGGCAAGCGTGAAACGGTGCTCTAACGTAGCTACCAAACCTAACCTAATACTTACTGAGATCTGCGTTAATTTCTGATTATGGGCCCTACACTGTTTCCCCCTTACGTAACTAAGACTAAGAAATCGAGAACCAACAATCAGAAAGTCTGAACCCTTCCTGGTATGTTCTCTTATAGCAAATTGTTCTGCAAAAGCAATCGTCATAGTTGCTACGGTGTATGATCTGTGAAAGGAATTTTATATCAAAATGTGAAGATTGTTTCCCCTTGGACCTAGGCTAGATCTAAGTAATTCGAGCCTATCTTCTTGTCCTTTACTCGTCTATGATTAATTCTTCTCTCTCTCTCATGGGAACTTAGCAGCATCTTGTGCATCCACAGTCCTAGATGAGAAGTTGTAATCGCGATTGCTATGCGGTGTTATTCTACATTATACCTGTTTACTGCTATAATATAACATAGCGTGCGTGACGTGTTTTCCCATAGGGGGTGGCAGACTGCCCCTTTTGGCCAGTATTTCAATATGCGAGCTAAGCATGGCAATAGAATATTCAAACAATTTATAAATTAATGTTGTGGCAACTGTGCCTCTGCCACCCCGAATGGGAAAAGGCGTGACGCTATGTATGTAGGTATTATCGCGTGGTTCTAGATGTAGTAAGTCCAATAAACGTCTTTGGGAACCATTCCAATCCCTTTGGCAAGTCACGACGGCAATCGAACGTTCAATTTATGTAAAGCAAAAAGGCCTGTTAGTTTCGTATACCACTTTACCGTAGACAGAGAAAGGAATAGACGGAGTGCATGCGTACACCTTTGAGATGGAGATAGAGTTGGTTCTCAATAAGCATAAGGTTCAAAATCAGAGATTTTCTGCCACTCATCTGTCAAAACAAGAGCAAACAAGCATTTGACAATTCTGTGGCCAACAACAAAAACGCATACGCGGGTAAGGGACAGGTGATCGCGGTGATCGCGGTGATCGTTATTGTTTCTCGCTTAAACAAAAATGATTCGTATTAAGTCATCTCTTTCTTTTCTTTTTTTTCTGACGATGTGCCATCTCTATACTATACTCCCTTTACGCACTTCACGAATAACACAGAATGTGCTTCACTTTTCTGGCGTCCTAATAATAGTTGACAGATAACAAATAAGTTATCACTTGTAAATTCAGGTGGTCTGTGAAAGTGCAGCCGTTGGCCCAGCAACAAAGGAAATGTTTAGGTTCCCGCGAAAACCATGTGTACACTTTGTACAGTCAACGCAATTTGTAATAGCCGCTGCGCTGTCAAGCAAGACCAAATTCTGTAATGTTTTGTTACTCACAAAATATGGCTGGCACAGTGTAGTGAAGGGCCATACACGTAATTTGTCACACAAATAAAAATCATAGATAAAATATACACTTACATACACGATTTTAGTTGCCGATAAAGACGCTGTCATTTTTACTATCATAGGTAAAATCATTTTAGAAAGTTACCATGTCGCTTTTTGTGGCTTACCTGTGGACATACAACAATACAAAATTAATTATAAAACTTAGTTTACGTAAGGCTAAATGTCAACTGACACCCACATTCAACGCGAGACCGCAAACTTTTTCGAATTTGTACTTTTGTTCATATATGATGCATTTTAAAGGATGCACCTCAAGTGCATAATCCTGAATACAATACATAATTCATTTCACACCACTTAATAAATAATCCACATAAGGTTGTCTCCATATTTATAAAGCATTATCGACGTGCTGATGGTATTCGATAAAAATATATAATCTCATAATCACAGGCCATAGCTTTCAAGATTTATCGGACATGTGGCGAAACCTGAAATTGGATATGTTTACAAGGTATTTCAAGGTTGAAAGACAATGTAGAGCCATGACCTGGGCTATCGATAAACTGGTATATAGGTAGTAATCTAACCGTAATCTATACTAAACATAAATTGAATGAAAATTAAGGTTCTTCCTAGGTCAGTAAGTAAACTGGCTATTTCGTGAAGCTCACCAAGAATGTGAAAGATTCACCAGTTAATTTATAATTTATTATATTTATTTATTTATATTTATTTATTTTGACATATGGGTATAATTTAATTTAATTTTTAGTTTATTTTAATTTAAGTTACATTTTATTATATTTCAGCTCATTGAACTGTTATACCGTTAATATGACTTTTTAAGTTTTAATCAATGTCTAATTCACACACAATTGTACTATTGTTTATGAATAAATACTATTGAACTATTGAACTATTTATAAGTAACAGAATATGTATCTGTTCATTAGGGCTTATCGGGGCTTCTTGAAACAGGCTGTAATGTAAGGCATTGAAACTTGACCAGGTAAGTATAATATATCTTGCTGGATATTTTCAAGACGATGGTCAAAATATCTCTGGAATACTGAGTGTAAAAAACTGCAACGCAATGCGCCATAAAAAGAATACTTGTTGAATGATGAGATGACCATATCAGATACGATAAAGGGCTAGTATGTAAAAGATGAGTTTTTTGATGACTGCTAAGTGACTTCCCTACAGCTTCTTATGAAAGGTCTCATGTAAATTCAGAAATATGGTATTGTATCTCCCTAGTACCTATTTATATGTATGTACTATAGGTATATTTTCGAAATGCATTGATAAACAGCGCCAGTATGACTTTTAGGTGCAACTTTAGGTGTATCATCACATTTAATTTCATTATTTTATCTAGACTTTATGCACACAGATGAATAAACACGTAAAGTAACATTCAATGAAAAAATATACCCATATACCTATAAGACTGCCTGAAAATACAAAAATCGGGTTCATTAAACTGCCTCAACGGCATTTTGTGAGCCATTTGGGCAACATGCCTTTTTCAATGTAAAAAATGCTGCCAAGCTGAATTTTGGTTTCAGTCTATATTACGGTCGCCTGCGTCTAAAAGGGGCGGGTCTTAAGTGAATCCCGCTACTGCTTGTATACTTTTAGGCGCAGGCGAACGTACATATGCGAGCTTATATCTAAAAAGATTTTTGTTCCAGAATACCTTCCAGAATAGGAACTTTTGTGCGTGGCAGTCAAACAAGGCGCGTGAGCGTGAGTGGCGTTACAGTTACATGGCGCCACTTCTACGCAACCTAATGTAATGAATGACACGAACCTGTCAAAAAGCGTTAGTGCCACCTGTCACCGCAAGCCAAAAGATCGTCGGAATACTATACACGTGTGCTTCTACTATTATAGATAGTAATAAGAGTAACTCATCAAACGTTAACCAAAAAGTTTCCATTAAATTGGTCCAACCAATTGTGTATGTAATTATAATAAAATACCCGCATTGAAGTTGAGCCGAGAACTTTCACTGCGCGTTGCGACGCTTTCGTCGCGTGCGCATGTTAGGGTGACCATCAGCTGTTCCAATTTTGGTCCACACCGGAAGCGTTTTTTTTAAAACACACAAAAAACAGCTACATTACTGCAAGTACATCTGCAACGCAATTGCAGACGCAGTAGGCCGGCGCAGGTAATGGCGTTGCAGACTTTTACATGGGTTTCCCTTGGATGATGAGTTTGACGAACAAACTAAGCTGAATCTATCTAGATTCTAGAACAACAGTGACTGAATTTCACCATTGCAACATGAATGACGATAGCTTTGTATCGTGTAGAAGCACTACCTGAACTTTATCTTCTTCAAAGAAAGCAAGCAAGCAGAAGTAAAGGGAAAATTCTGAAAACTGTAACTGTCCGTCTTTCTGCAAAAATATGTAATTTGGTTTACATGGATGAAAAATACTTTTATTTGTTTAAAAACCTAAATAAACCAATTGCGAGGTAAGAATCTCCAAGTGTGATCGGAACCCTCGGTGCGCTAGTCCTACTCGCACTTAACCGTTTATCTTAATAATAATGTAAATATTATCTTGTATGCATTAGCATCTTGACATCTATTGTCCAAAGTTACAAATTAGTTATTTGAAGAGTCGCCATCGAACATAACAAGTTTATTATTCTACTGTATCCACTTATTGCAAGTAGTTTTATTACTTACACGTTTATGTCTATATGTAGGCGTATTGTTATAAAACTAGATAGAGTACCAGCACCATATACCTACGTCCATTTGCAATATCCTATCTATCCGTGATTTTTACATTACCAGAGATACATTTGACAGTTTTGCTATGGAAATTATGTCAAATTTGACCCTATCTAACTGCCTGTTGCGGATAGATAGGTTATTGAAAACGGCAGATAGTAAGTAATTATGAATATAATTCATGCAATTCGTGAGATTGGCAATATCTACCTCTAGGTGAACATCCTGTATATTTATTAGTGTGTGTGATACATCACAAAGTAAGTGGTCACACTATCATGTGTGCACACGCCCTGTGTCAATATTTGTGATTAGCATGTGAAAGTGGCTACTCGGCTTCTTGTGTTAAGAAAACTATTAGGTCTTGTCTTACGATTACTGAGAATAAGTTGTGCTTATCAGCTTGCCCCTATTATGTAAGGGTATGAAAGCTCTCTTAAAAATGGGCGTATCCTGTGCATCTATATTTTTTTTTTTTATTATATTTATACTATTAGTTAGTTTGTACTTTATTGCACAGAAAACATATTACAGACACTTAATATTAGAAAAAAACATGTACAAAGGCGAGCTTATCTCTAATAAGAGATCTCTTCCAGCAAACCTAGGATGGAGAGGATAATTTAATAAAAGGTAGATGTGATGTGATTTATGTGTTCCTAGTGTAACTGTTCGGTATTATAACCAGTGGTCGGCGTTAGGTGTGCTATTTGGGGTGAATGACCTCAAACGTTATGAATAATATGGATATACCCCAGGATTCCGGGATTCGAAAATTCTATTGATTACCTATTAATTAATAGGTAGCAATATTTCCCTTTAATTGTTAGCTGTTAGTTTTTTCTTTCTCCCCCCACCTCGCGCCGACCCGCTGACACCGATTTTGCGTTCTGCGCATCGGATTGCGCTAACTTCAGGGAAGCCAAAAATATTGACGCGAGTTAAATTTATGGATACACCAGCGAGCCTAGCATGACAGCCATTATGTCGACGCGCGCCGCGGAAAAAGCCGGACACAGCGATGCGGCATAAATAGCTCTGTACCGCACTTTTCACGGCGCGTCAACATATTGGCTGTCATGCTAGGCCCGCAGGAGTATATAGGTGATACAATAGGTCTTATCAAGTTAAGAACAAATGGTGAAATTAGAAAGGTTTTATCAAGATAAGTATTTAAATAATACAAAAATCAAAAGTAATCATCTGATTTTATACAAATAAACTAAAACTATGGACCATTTCATTCTACCTATATCTTCTTCAGTAGAATAAGAACCAGAGCAGTCATCGTCATCATCATTGGTAAAAAAAATAACAATAATTTTCCCAATATTTTCCATTTTTAAAGAATTTCTTTTAACATTTAAGATCCATTTGTAAATAGACCTTGGGGTGCCTGGTGGGTCAACCAGGCACCCCGAGGGTTAAAAATACCAAGTTACGAATTAATTAATTAAATGCGAATCCCAGAAAATAAGATCTAATCCCAGAATAAGGTATGTCCAATTGTCCACATTATGCTAGCATTCATGAATCCCGCGACATAGCACACCTAACGCCGACCACTGATTATAACTCTCGTTCTAACTTACCCGAACCTGTCTACAATATTTTCTAGCTTTGGTGCGAACATTTAGAAATGTTCCTCATAGCATATTTCAATCTTACAGGTGGTACTTAAGTTGTCTTCATATGCATTTCAATCTTACAGGTGGTACTTAAGTTGTCTTCATATGCATTTCAATCTTACAGGTGGTACTTATGTTGTCTTCATATGCATTTCACGCTGAAACTTTTCCATTAGGGTGCATACATAAAGAGGCAGATTTAACCGGTACCGATCGGTACGGGCAACCTTAAGTGTATGGAAATAAGGTCACCCGTACAGTTCAGTTCAGTTCAAAATTTTTATTGACCATAAAATCATACATAATATTACTTAGTCAACGTCAATGTAATATTAATATTTTTGTATACTACCGCCCGTTCGGAAGTTGTGGGCTTAGGGATGGAGCAAAGAAGGGCAAGAAACCTGCCCCGTACCTCTTTTAAAATATCAGAGCCTTAAAAATACAATGTTATGTATTTCTACTTAAGTCTAAGGAAATACACCGAGGAGAGACGTACTGACTCAGTCCATCGCCCCTCTTTGGATTTCTGTGCGCTGCGAGATGGTAAAGACCATGCAGTTTTGTCATCTAAATATTCTTTTACACTGTAATAAGACTTCTTCAATAGGCCGTTTTTGACATAGTTTTTGAACCTCCTTTCTGGTAGGTCCGTTGCTTCATTAGGTATTTTATTATAAAAACTAACACATACTCCCCTAAAAGAGTGAGCAACCTTACTGAGTCTGAATGCGGGCATAGCAATCTTATTTCTATTTCTAGTGCTAATACTATGATTATGACCTAAAGTCTTAAATAAACCTATGTTTTTTCTGGTATACATGATATTTTCATAAATGTATTGACAGGTAACAGTAAGTATATTGATATTTTTGAATTTGTCCCTTAGTGATTGCCTAGCATCTAGTTGATAGATAGCCCGAATGGGCCTTTTTTGTAAGACAAATAATTGTGTTTATATCTACCGAGCGGTACCTGTAAATCTGCCTCTTTATGTCCGCACCCTTACATTTTATATAGCATTTCTTGGTGAATAAAACAATTCATAACTTTCGTCGAGTTTCTAAATTGACCAAATAAATACTTTGGTATATGAATCTTCCTTGTTGCATCTCCTATTGCCACATCATACATAGAAAGAAACGCAGAAACGCAGCTTTTGGCAATGACCTGGTATTTCTTGGTCTTGTATCTTGGTATATTCGACACTCATCATCATTATTAAGCTGAAGCACAAATTAATGATATGGTCAGTAAAACGTTATGTATCTACCTGGGGTATGATTCTCGCGCATTCGATATACAGATACCGACACCTATATCGAGTGATATTGTATGGGAATCACTCGATAGCACATGACTTAAAAAAATGTTAACGGTTGTTGCTGCTGGAGGCATCATACTGGAATCGAGGCTTTATAGCGATTCAGATTACTAGTTAGTTAGATAGGATACTGAACTAGCAATGTAGTGAACTAGCTATGATCAGCAACCTACTATCAACGTTGCCAATCGTGTCTACACTTCTACAGACTTCCAATGATCCTTTGGCTGATGAGTGACGTTTACAGAGAGTATTTACCCTATATATATAAGTTACTCTATGGTATAGATTAAATGAATAACTTGCACTTCCTAACTTCTCGAACACGCATAAAACATAATTCTAGTGTTAGTTTTTGTTGACGGTACACTTGTGTTGTGTGGGACCGAAGATGGTCCAGTGATGTGTGGCAATGGAATAAATGATATTATTATCAAATTACTATCAATCACGTAGGCACATGAATGCAATGATAACCTTGGCAGTTAATTCTTGCCAATTCTGGCATTGCATTGAGGGATATTTAATAGATAAATGGAGAATAATTATACCTATTTTAGCTGCATCTTCTCCCATTAAACTTAGTACTGTTTTTGGAGTAGGCAGCACGAGCCTGTCATGATTAACAGAACCAAAAAGGTACAGTCTAGTACTTGGCTCTGGTTGGTTAGCAATAATCATTTATAACATCCTGTAGGAACATTCTGGTTCAGACTCCACTAGCTTTTTGCAAGCGAGCCTTCTATCAAGCAACCAAATAACTTCCTACACACCTTCAAACAATAGCATCGGCCGTGGTCTATAGAGCTGTCACTTTATTTGTAACAAATTCATAACTGACTGAAATGTATCACATAACAATTTGATTTATAATACGTAGTTGTGCAGCTACTTTCTATTTAGGGATTGTTCAACAATTACGTGATCATTTTTGGCCGTTTTTTTAACCCCTCCCCCCCTACGTGATCACACCGTAATCTTTTGTTTTTACCCCCCCCCCCCTCGCCTTGATTACGTAATCTTCGTCCGTGCTTGAAATTTTTGCTGTTTATTAGCACTGACACGTATGTGATGTTTCTATGGGTCTTAAATGACCTAAATTTGGGAAGAGGGTGTGTCATTTTGTCAAAATGCATAAGGTAAGAAATATAAAGTTAAATCAATAAAATAGATACTTTCATTAGTCTAGTCGTCGGAAACGAAGCGCAGATGACGTAATCATGGATTCTTACCCCCCCCCCCCCCAAATAATCCGATGTATATACAAGCACCCGACCCCCCCCCCCTTCCGGTGATCACGTAATTGTTGAATGATCCCTTAGCGTCGGTGTCTAACATTTACATTGAATGGGCGTTAGTTGAACCCTTTGTATGGAGTTGATGATTTGTTTTTTACTGCCACGCCCAGTCGTTGTTTGCATTGCATTGAGTAACAGATTGGGACAAATATCCACTAATTACATAATTTTGTAGGTACTGTGCCTACTGATTTACCCGTGGTTCTATCCACAGCTCTTTATTAATCTGTGTCCACAACAAGAATTTATACCATACTTGGGAACGTACCCATACTAGGTGACCATTTTTTTTCTTGCTGTTTTTGACCCCCCTCCCCCCTGCGTGACCACTTTAGTATGAGCCTAGACTGGTATTTTGTACTAGCGTGGTACTTTGAAGGGTCCCCCTAAAATGGTCACTGCGACGCGATGTTTTGAAAAATTAAGATGTCCCAAATCTATTTTTAGCACATAAAAAAATGCTTAGCCAAAATCAGAGATGCCAAGGTGATACCCTAATTATTGGGTGTTTGACCTTCGTCGCCTATAGATCACACGCTAGCTGTTTCCATCAACTTCTCAAACTGAAGGAGTACGATACGACGAATCGACACTTTTTTAATTAAAAAAATAAGAAACAAGTTTGTCCAATTTTAAATTCAAGACCGTATTCGTCTCAATAAAATACCTGCGCTGTCAAAAGGGAGATAAACATTCTGTCCTCGCATACGACCTAATTCGTAATCTGTAATTTTCTTTACTGTACTCCACAAAACAGATACCTATACAGAAAATACATGAAACATTAACAATGTACAAAGGCGAGCTTATCTCTAATAAGAGAGCATACGTTATGTATTGTGTTGTGGTATGTGTTGTTGAAGATCGAAGAATGTCCTTTGAGGCCGAGAGAAACGCCTACAGCTGCAGTGAAAGTAAAAGTGATTTTATGTAGCTCCTAACAGGCTGTGGTCTCCGGTTTCGACTTTTATCCGATTTCTGAATGTTTCTAATGAGAACAATTAATTTTGAGGAGCAGCGGAACTGAAACACTTTGACTTTGAACGGAACGCCTTGGTTGGTGAAATTATTTCTGTATTTTGGTGGTGCTTCAGATTTAAAGTAAGTAAATGCGGCTTTTTAAGTAAATATATATAGCACAACTTGCCTATCGTGGTGGGCAACTAAGCCTCACCACCCCGTATGGGAAAAACCGTGACTCTTGATGAATGTGAACGAGTAGACAACGTTCCCACCACATATTAAACAAACATGGAGGTATGCTATGCAACTATAAAATATCAATCTTTATGACAGCAGAGTCAACAGTGCTGCTAACTTTGAGGGTTTACCTATACATTCGTAACTTGTAGTACTTAATTCGCCCTCGGCACTGGATATGCATGTCGTGATATCTGATATCTAGCACATAATGACATGTTGTCTGATATGCGTATGCGTACCTATGGTACAGCGTAAGTACATACCTAGATCTAAGTATCTTAGGAGCATCATACATTACTTATTCATAACTCATAAGTATTAGACTCTACCTTAAAAATAAACGGTCAAGTGCGAGTAGGACTCACGCATCAAGGGTTCCGATCGTACTCGGAGACTCGTAAAAAAACTAAAATATGATTGCCATCCATGTAAACCAAATTGAATATTTTTGTATAAAGACAGAAATTTGCAGTTTTCAGATTGTTCCCTTGCTTTGTGCCAAATTTCATGATTGTGGGCCTACGGGAAGTACCCTATAGGCTATAGGTTTTGGGTCCATTGCGATTTCTATGAAAATCCAACAATTTTACAGCATAAACGGTCGTACGTAGCGTTCGATTGCGTTGACCTAGACTAGACTAGAAGGTTGATTTTTCACAGCTATATGCGACTACAGACCTTAACAATTGATATAAATTTCAGTTTGATACGGCCACCCGTTCTTGATGTAAAAGGTCTTGATCCACAGACGGACAGACGGACAACAGAGTGATCTTTAATAATAAGGGTTCCTTTTTTTCTTTTAAGGATCGGAACCCTAAAAAGAAATCGGCCGCTAGACTCTTGATTTCACTATGATGTAAAGTGCTTTCGAAAACCATAATTCTGGTACCGCATGGTCTGACGATGGAGCTGGAAGACTTTGACTCTATAACTGCTCATCACACATCTACCTCGATGATAAGTATATTGACTTTTGACTTTATACTTTATTGCACAAAAACAGAATACAGACACTTAATAATGAAAAAAACATGTACAGAGGCGAGCTTATCTCTAATAAGAGATCTCTTCCAGCAAACCTAGGATGGACAGGATTAATTAACAAAAGATAGACCTACATATGTGCACCTACATATCACTCAAGTATATTTATCTTACAAATATAGATACCTATTCAGTTGTAAAGATCACTAAGCCCGGTTTTTACCAACGAAAGAGTAACTTTTACTCGAGAGTATCTTCTACTTTTCCATAGACACTAGTGACACTTAGATCAGATCACCTCATTTTGAACTGTAATTTGTCAAACAAGTTATCCCTGGGATATTTATTCTCGGTATAACTTTTTGTTGGTAAAATCCAGCCTAAAGATGTATAAGTAATTCTAGTCGACCACACCGTCGTCATCTAACGAATACCAGGGTTGGATGAATTGTTCAGTGAGCTTAGTGTACTTACCGAGGTCTTTGTGAAGATTGTTCGATCTTTGAGCATTTGCTAATAAGAGCAAGGACATTAACAAAGCACTGGGCAAGTTATTACCAAGGAAGAAACCCATTATTGAATAATTCAAACACGAACACAGGCTGCGAAACGAAAACTCTTTGGGTTACCAAAAAAAAAAGTTTCTGTCAACTTTTAAGAATGGCTGTTTTTCGCGCCGATTTTCCGGGACAAGCCGTTGTCTTGTCAAGCGCGCGCTATGTTTTTGAACCGTTCCGAGCACAACTGAAGGTTCGGAGGCTGCGTTTGCGCAGGCAGGTGTGTGGAGAGAGAGACGCGCATCTCAAACCGGTCGATGACTACGAGACTATGTTGGCTGGCCATCTTTGGGGCTTGTAAGAACTAGATTCGCTAGTTCAGGAATGTTAGGTTACCTACTTTGTGATTGTCGGTCTGGTCTGGCATTGCATTGCATAAGTTACGGGTAAAGCTGGAGGCTAAGTATACTTAAGTTACCAGGGCAAACCTAGTATTAACCAAGCCTCTTGGGTAAAGTCCGAAAATTAATTTGTATAAGGAGTTTACTCGTATAAACCTGGGTCTACCCAACTCTTGGTAATGTATAATTTAATTTTTATTTATTTTTTTATG
Organism: Argyresthia albistria; assembly: GCA_963457715.1. NCBI lineage: Eukaryota > Metazoa > Arthropoda > Insecta > Lepidoptera > Argyresthiidae > Argyresthia > Argyresthia albistria. Next base: position 8,129,674 of record OY735265.1, read on the forward strand.
TTAGGTGTTGCATCATTAGAGGAAGGGGGTGTAATTTGGCCCCCCAGTTTGTTTTTCCTTTATAAAATATTGTTATTTAGCTCTAAAGACTCATTTTTTTTGTATAGTGTAGGTAATTTAATAATCTAACGGTGGGTGAAGGGTGCATGAAATAATAACATAAGTTATGAAGATATATTTTTTTAAATCAAATAATCAGTTTTACCCATTTTCAAAAAACGGGTGGTAACATGGCCCCCCAGTAAAAGTCACTCTAAATTAGATGAAACATCTTACATTAAACCAAAAAAGGGAAGATGCGATACGAGTTCAATGCGCGATTTTGTTATTAAAATTTAAATGTATTTTTTTTTTGAGTCAGCTGAGTAAGAACGTAGGTACCGCATATTCTCCTTTTTGTTGTATCTAAGTTCAAATGACTTATTTGCAAAAGTCGTCTGTTCGTCTGTTTCACATGCTGTGCAGGCATAATGCGCCCACATACCACAAATTAGACATTTTATCCATACTTCACCCCTTCCATATTGAGAGTAAAGTTCCTGGCACAATAGATAAGCCGTGTCCTCGTCAGGCGGCTCTTCACGGTCCAACAAAATTTCAGAAACATCCGTGTCAGAATTTTGGGTTTCCATATCCTCAGATGCTTCCGATTCAGAATTCAGATTCCAAGACCATGGGGGCAATTCTGGCGATAGCGAGATCATGTCCATGGTCGAATTATCGATTTTGAGATACCGAAATCTCTATCAAAAACATGAAAAAGCTTTTCTTACGACTAGGCTTTTGACCAACCGAGATACCTATCTCGACCCGTTTTCGATCGAAATAAATACAAATCGAGATCGTTTTCGATGGGTTTAGGCGGTATCAAAACCGATATCTCGACTGAGGAGATGATCTCAGCGCGAGAATCGGGGGCCATGGTGGAAATTTGGCCCCCGGGGCCTATTTACCCGCCACCTAGGGGGGCCGCATTGTCAACGTGTTTTTAAAACAAAGATGAAAACTTTCTAAATAAATAAAATAAAGCAAAATTACTTTCAAATGTCGATAGCTTGACTGTTCAGTCGAAGATATGTAGTAGCAGCGGTTTCTAAATGCTCTTAAATCGAGAGAAATTATTTTTTTCGTCGGAGCGAAAAAACATTCGGTTCGCGTGTTTTGACAGATCAAGTCATACTAACGACATCTATGAATATTTCAAGTCAAGACTAATAGCTACAGCCTATGGGCGATGAGAAGCATTAGTTTAAATTAAATGGGCTAGATGGCATGACTCCTAGTATGTTAATCGATGGGGGGTCAATTTGGCAGCAGGGGGCTGCATTACCACCATCTCATTATCACAAAGCGGCAGCGACTCCCAGACAGCCATCCCCAGTTTGTTCCTCGCATTAAAATAGTAGGTAGGTACATAACATATGGTTATGAATACGTGTTGATAGAAAACATCGCGAGGAAACCTTAAAACATTACTGTTGTCCTCAGTCCAGAACCAAATCAGAATCCTGAATTACTGGCTAAAAGTGGGCACAGTTGTGTCATGGTGCTGTTTTCTTATGTTTATCGCCTGTCAAGATTATGATTGTTGTTAAATAACAGTCAGTCAGTTAACAATGTAAAGTCTTCACAAAATAAAAGGCCCGTTTTGACTGTTCACGCCCATGAAGTTTTAACCCCTAATGCGTAGGTAATAAAAGCCAACTGTTGCGTACAAGCAAAGCGTACACAGGTTGCATCTAGGAAAACCGCTTCAATTACCTACGCGTTAGGGGTTAAAACTTCATGGGCGTGAACTGTCAAAACGGACCTTTAATTTTGTGAATGGTGTAGTTGGTTTTAAATTTTACATTTTTTCTGACATTATTACCGGTGTTGGGAATCCTAGCTTTGGGTAACACCGAATACAAATTAAAGTTATTTTTTTTTTCGGACTTTACTAGGTTTACCCGGGTAAACTTAAGTTTACTTACTTGAGTAGCACATAAAATAAAGCCTTAATTGGACTTTGAGTGGTTGTTAGGGTTCCGTACCCGAAGGGTGCCAAACAGGACCCTATTACTGAGACTTCGCTGTCCGTTTGTCTGTCTGTCTGTCTGTCAACAGACTGTATCTCATGAACCGTGGTAGCTAGACAGTTGAAATTTTCACAGATGATGTATTTGTGTTGCCGCTATAACAACAAATACTAAAAAACATAATAAATTTAATATTAAGGGGGGCTCCCATACAACTAACGTGATTTTTTTGTGGTTTTTTTATAGATAATGGTACGGTACGGAACCCTTCATGCGCGAGTCCGTCTCGCACTTGGCCGGTTATTAATATTTGAGCTTGGGACTTTTATCTAGATTCTAATAAAAAATAAAAAAAATAGTAAATGTAGCCCCTACGAGGGGCACAGGCTTTTATCCGGATACAAGTAAAATTCTAAGTAGTCAAAATTCACGATATTGTAAAAAAAACCTCCACAAGAAACAGGCAGCTGGTATCTGCTAAGCTAAAATTATAAGTACACTCGTAATTCCAATAATATTATGTCATCTTTTAGGTATATGTCCCAACACAAGATAAAAGAGGCATTAATTTAATAGACTCGTTGATATTTAACGCTAGCTATTAACCTAGGATAAAAATCTAAACTGAGTTACTAACTTACGTTGAGCTAACATGGCAACATAATAATAGTAACAACAAATCAAGATTACCTACATAAGCGTATCTTACCAAACCGTCAAGTAAAACAGCTGTGTGTGGGGTAGGCAAGGCAGTTTTTTCCGACTTCCGTATTGCCAAAATACTCTCGTTCGACCCAGTTCACGTTCACGGACGATGAGCAAGTAAGATTTAAGCAATCACATAAATATGTAGTATCGTTTATGTTTTTAGGGTTCCGTACCCGAAGGGTGCCAAACGGGACCCTATTACTGAGACTTCGCTGTCCGTCCGTCCGTCCGTCCGCCTGTCTGTCTGTCACCAGGCTGCCAGGCTGTATCTCATGAACCGTGGTAGCTAGACAGTTGAAATTTTGACAGATGATGTATTTCTGTTGCCGCTATAACAACAAATACTAAAAATTCAAATAAATTTAATATTAAGGGAGGCTCCCATACAACAAACGTGATTTTTTTGCTCATTTTTGCTCGATATTGATAATGGTAGCAGGTAGACGCTTAAAATGTTCACAATATATTGAGTATATTATTTACTTAAAAAAATATACGCGTGTAGCACCGTACACGTGTTAGAAGTAAAACTTCTGTAGCTAGATCATTAAGTGGTACCTATACTATACACCTATACCTACCTATACTAAAAGAGATTTAAATTTCCAATTTTGAGATCCAATCTCTGCTTCAAGTTACTTTTATGTTTCAGACGTCCGATTATTTGAAATTATTTTATACTTGTACTTACTTTTAATACGTCATGTCATTTATTTCCCACCATTCCTTATCTACAATTTGTCGCGCTCGTGGTGATATACTTAACTCATTCAATAGTGTCACTACTATTTGCATCTCGCTCAGATTATATACCATCTGACGTCACGTCTTTAAGCCGTCTCGCTCAAATGTATGCATTGCTTTGCTTGTCTCTGTGCCCAGTCCCTTTGTTTAATTGATCGAGTACGTATTTTCAACTATTCCAAGTTAATGTGTACCTGCGGGGCTACCATAAGGCTTGCCACTCACCTCAGTCGCGCAGATAAATGACAAAGAAGATGGCTAAATCAATATATGGACGACTGCCCCAGACATGTACAAAGACTTCTCAACAGCCAATAGCATTTAAATATTCATTCATAAACTTAATTTACTGCGTCTGTATTTAGTTTGTAGAACTTGAAGAAAAAAAAAATATAGGTAAATAAGAGTTGTTACTCATTTTTTTATTTTTATTTTCAAAAGTCTTTATTAACGTTTTAAACATTACATTACACCACATATCGTAAATAAACAACTATATATGGATTATATTAAATCACTTAATGCTTTATCGGGCTGTAGTCGCCTATGAAAGCTTAAATAACAATAAATACTAAAATCAACTAATAACACTATGGTGCAAGGTACTAACAATACATCAGATAAATGAGGTTATTGACATTGCAATCCTAAGTGGTGGATATACATTCTAATCAGTGGTATATACTTATAAAACTAAGAGGCACTGTCATAGGTGTGACGCGGTGGACCCCAAATGTTACTCAATACTCTGTGATTCCAATATGATTCCGTGACCTTTGCCGTAGCTAGAAATAAGCACCATTTTGCAATAACATGCAACATAACGCCATCTAGCCACTCCTCTGGAAACCTCCTGTTTTCAACAGTTTTGCTAGTTGGCAATTGGCAATTATGTTGCATGTTATTTTTAACGATGGCAAAAGTCACTAATCAATGGCGGAATCATAGAGTATGAAGTGACAACTCTTAATTATTTAATCATTTCCTTCAAGTTCTACAAACTAACTAAAGACGCAGTAATTTATGAGAGAATATTTAAATGCTATTAATTGGCTGTTGAGAAGTCTTTGTACATGTCTGGGGCAGTCATTTTGCCAAATTGCCAACTCCTTTCGCGTCTCAATGATGTTTCTCCATAAAATAGCGCGCATTCATTATGATATGACATTAAATTGTGACAAAATGCGTGGCTGGGGTGACTGGCGTGCCTTATGCTACCCCCGCTAACCTATACATACCTACTTTGCTAGGATTTTTTAGGGTTACTTCATCGCGAAGCGATGACGTAACTCTTATTTAATTTTATTCTTGACATTTCCTTAGTCCGCCATACGACATACCTCGATTTTGATATTTTACTTCAACATTATTGACTGGCATGAAGCATTAACTTTAAAATTACAAAAGCTTATTAAAATCAAAATCGTATAATTTCAACAGTTATAACAACAATTCAACTTTAAAATATGTATTACAAAAATTACATACAAACAAATAAGCGAAACAATAAGCCATTAAACTTATGGCTCTGTAAGCTGTAGACCTCGCTTTGGCCGTTTACACAGATAAACATTAAATAGGTAGGTATAACACGTACTTAGTAGCTAAACTGCTAATTTGTGACTTGAACTGCACTATATAATAAAAAGTGGCTTTAGAACAGTTCTAGGTACCTACTTATTGTTTTCAAGAAGTCTTAATGCAGCCATCCATCACATCGGAATTTGCTTAAAAACTAAATATCACATTTGGATGATTCTAAGTGACTTTATTCGATTACTAGCTGCCCGTTGCGCGACTACGCAGCGCGTTTTAGGTACCTATTCCATAGTTACCGGCCACAAAACGATTCGTTCATCATTTTAGAAATCCATATCGACCCGTGTGACATTGATGAAACTCTTTTCTTACAAACTGTATGGATCGCATCGCACAACTGTCAAACATAAGTTCCGGTTCCAACAAAGAGGTTGAACGAAGTAGTTTTTGGTCACGTCACTGGTTTTGGCCATACCGGAAATCAAGAACTCGTGGAAGAATGCTTAAAATAATTTTTATTTGTTAACGTTTCATCAGATTTTTCTCTCACTAATTAACATTCTTTATTGTACGAATGTATTATTATCTTATCTGATTAGTTAAAAACCGTATTGAAAATAGTTGCGGTTTTAAAAGTCTTCAGCCGACCCTGACGTCACCGATTCCAATTTCCGTTACATTTCTTAGCCACTCGTGATAGCACCCGGCTAGTAGCAATTGAAAAGCAAATATATGAATAACCCACAGTTGAGAGGTTAAATAAATTTTACCCCCGTGCCCCAAGAAGTTTTACTTCAAAAATAAATACCTAATTAAATTAAAATTAAATTAATATTTAAGGGGCACTCCCATACATTTTTTGCGGTTTTTTATAGATAATGGTACGGAACCCTTCGTGCGCGAGTCCGACTCGCACTTGGCTGGGTTTTTTTTTCACCAATTCCACGAGCGACGAAGTACATATATGTAGGTAGGTACCTACCTACATAACTAACTTCACCTGCTAGTCCAGGAAAAATAGGAAATTCAGCGGAATTAATTAGGGAGCTTCAAAAGGCTAACAAGGTACTGGGTTGTGTACAAGACGTTTATAGGGTCTTTACGGTAATCCCTGCGGTACTTTCCCACGGTAATTCCCTTCTACGGGAATCCCCTACGGCACTTTCCCGCAGTAATTTCCCTCAGAACCGCGAATTGCCTTAGCTAGGATAATAGAAAATTAGTCAGAATATATGAACAAAACTATCGTTACTATCGAAATCTCAAACTATCGATGTTTAGATAACACAAGACTCTATCAAATAAATGAACGAAATTACGAAACGCAACAAAAGAGAACGCGTTTCGTTTTACAGTTTTTTTTAAACATGGCGTCGCGGTCGTTCTGTCGTTGAACGTCACGTCACGTCAGTGATGCCAACTGCACCGTATCCGCACGTGAAAACACCGTAATCAGCAAAGATTTATTACCTACATCGCCCGTAGGCGTTAGGACTATACAGGGTGTAACAGAAAGGGGTGTACAAGCCGAAAGGGGGTTGTTAGGGAAATCATTCTGAACAACTTTCACTATGGGACCGACTCGATCAGAGCAGCTTTATTTTTATTAACTCAGTGAATTTCGGGCCTAGCGCTCAGCTGATCTGTATGGTGGAGTGAAAAATAAAGTTGCTCTGATCAAGTCGGTCCCATAATGAAAGTTGTTCAGAATGATGTCCCTAACAACCCACTTTTGGCTTGGACACCCCTTTCTGTTACACCCTGTACATATTTACGTTAGCAAAAAAAATACGTAATACTCATTAAAGGATTTGAAGGTCATCATTATACCTACAACGTGTAAATGAATTAACACGCTGGGTAGCGTAAGGACAATCCAGTCCTTGGAACAATATTGACATTAAAATTATAAAAAAAAAAAAATGACATTAAAATTATTTTCACAGTGGGTACCAAGACGTCAATGAATGTCTAATTTTTGACGTTGGTACCCACTGTCAAACTAATTTTAATGTATTTTTTTTTTTTTTACAAAAAAAATAAAAAAAATGGCTGCAGCCAGCCGGTTAACGCAAAATGAGAAACTACTTTGCTAGGGACATCATTCTGAGCAACTTTCATTATGAAACCGATTTGATCGGAGCAACTTTACTTTTCACTTCCCAGTACATTTTGGCCTGAGTGGGTCAGTTAATTTGTATGGAGAGGTAAAAAAATAAAGTTGCTTTGTTCAAATTGGTTTATGATAAAAGTTGCTCAGAATGATATCCCTAAAAAAGTAGTTTCTCATTTTGCGTTACTTCATTTTTTTATTTTTTTTAATTTAGCCTTCATAGTGTCCCACTGCTGGGCAAAGGCCTCCCCTATCTCAGACCATTATTCCCTGTGCTGTGCTGCCTCCACCCAGTCCGGCAAATACCTGTCCAGGTCGACCCGCCATCAACGTCTCGGCCTGCCTCTATTCCGATATAAGGTGTATACTTCATTTACACCTTGTATATCAGGCAGGCAGGGGTATACAATCAAACATGGTTAAGTTGACCACTAAATTTAAACCGTTTTGGACTCTAATACCAAGGCGTAAGGTCTAAAATAAGTAAGTGGACTTCACCATCTTTGATTCTATACCCCTGATTATGTTATAATGTTATGTTTTGTATATTTATTAACTAAAATATTGAATGAATTTTGAGATTGGATTGGATTGGAATTGATTGAATATTCGATGCGATGACGCAAAACAAGAAAAAAGCGCGCCAATATGAACACAGGCAATGTTTCAACATCAACTCTGAGTACAAGTTTGTTTGTTAATACCATTCAATCACTCATTCACTTCCTAGGTACAGACACTAGGCAGATTGGCAGAATCAAATCTTTTCAAAATTAAAATTAAATCTTTAATCGCAGCATGGAATACGGTGTTAGGGGATGAATAATTTATTGATATGTATATACAATTAACTTACTACTAAAAACAATTAAATTAAATAAAAAAAAATTGGTTGCCTGTAAAGTCGGTATACGGGCGAAAGTTTTACGTGACAACGACTTTGAGTGGTAAAATAATTTTAATGTGAATATTCATTAGGCGGGCTAACTGTACGCGTGCCTTTCACTTTTTATGTCTGTCTCTCTCGCTCTTAGGCGGGCTAACCATCCCCGAGTGGAAGGGACGCGTGCCTCTCACTCGCTCTCATTGTGAGCGCATAACGTGAGCGGAGCGTAACGCAGTTTCTTGAAGTGTCACCCGGCAAACCAATTTATAAGACGTTGTCACGTCAAAATATCCTTAAGGTCACCGCCGCCGCCGTCGAGTGGCAGGGTGCCCAACGTGTTAGGGTATTTTTTTATTGTTTTTAATCCAACTAACGATATGAAACAGAAACATAACATCGATATGTATAAAAATACTGAAACGATTACACACTATCTGATTCGTTTTTTTTTAACAAACAATAAAGCAGGTTTCCTGTTTTCCAATATTTTTTGATTTAGCGAATTTGCAACGTAATTCCGGAAAATCTACCGTATTTTTAGAATAATTCTACCATCCGCTAGATTATAGAGTTGGCAACACTACGTCACGTCACAAACGTCAAAAGTTGTTGAGCGATCGGTCGTTTGTCGGTGCTTATTTTTGTGAATTATGGCTGGATTTACGGAAAACGCCTTGATTCGCAAGCTACAGGAACTTAACTCAAGCCAGCAGAGTATCCAGACTTTGTCGTTGTGGCTGATTCACCATAGAAAACATCATGCTGCTGTGGTGAAAACTTGGCACAAGGAATTGCTCAAGGGTAACCTAAAATTTCTTATTTTCTAATGAATTTTCTATTTATCAGTCTTTCTAGTTTACATCATGATCGTGAAAAATAATATAAATAGTATCCTGTAAAGACATACGTTTTCTGGCTTGGTCTAAAACGATGTAATCAATATGCAATTTGTTTTCTGTTGCCACCACAACAACTGATGACTTTTCTAGGATGTGTTACTCACATTCAGCTGTTCTAATTTTACAAGTAGGGGCTTCCTCCCCCTTATCGACACTATGACCGTTCATATTCCTACTAGCTTAGCTGCTGTAATTAAATTAGACATAAATTATGCTGATATTTTTATAGAGAACTTTATGATGGAATGTTTGCTACCCTGCAACAGCAAGAGGATTGTCTCTGATCATTATTTCACAGATCCACAGTTGGATTGTGTTAGATTAGACCCCACCTTAACTAGCTTAGCTTATATCCCTTGATGGCTACAGTCTTCACAAAATAAAAGGCCCGTTTTGACAGTTTACTCCCTTGAAGTTTTAACCCCTAACACTTAGGTGATAGAAGTGGTTTTTAGGTGCAACTTGTACGCTTTGCTTGTATGCAACAGTTGGCTTTTATTACCCTACTCATTAGGGGTTAAAACCTCATGGGCATAAACTGTCAAAACGGGCCTTTCATTTTGTGAAGACTTGAATCATATTTAGTCCTGCTGCCATCTCATTTATCGTAATATGAATAGGGGAATACCGTAAAAATCCATAACAGCCTAGCCCAATATTCAATTCAGCAAAACTTGCATTTCATTTACAGTGAAAGATGGAAAACAGCTGACATTCATGTACCTGGCCAATGATGTGATACAAAACAGCAAGAAGAAAGGTCCGGAATATGGCCAAGCATTTGGTGATGTTTTAGTCAACTCTTTCGAGCATATGGCCAAAACTGGTATCAATGCGAAGACCAAGTCCTCATTGCACAGAATACTGGCGATTTGGCAGGAGAGAGGAGTGTATGATGCAGAGAAGATTCAAGAATTTAAAGTTGCTGGTAGGTTTCCAATTTTTTATACGCATAATGTTTGTATAATAATCATGCTCACACCTATTTCCCAGAAGAAGGCTAGGCAGAACCACTTGCTACAATCCTGTCATAGATATCTTCATAATTTCATAATTTCTTTATTGCACACAAAAAGTTACATAGGACAGTAAAAAACATAGAAAACGTGTACAAAGGCGAGCTTATCTCTAATAAGAGATCTCTTCCAGCAAACCAAATAGGGATGAGACAGGTGGATTGCTGAGCAGGAGTAGACCCATGTGTACAATACATATAATTATTACTTACAAATCAATAGACTACATAAACTAGTGCATACTTATATAAATATTATCTTGTTTCCTCAACATCCATAGGTAGGTAGTTCCCAGTCGCTGTCCTTTCATTATTGTATTATTTGTAACCTGCAATACAGATTATTATCATTACTACTAATAATACTGTAAAGTTAATATTATTTCTTTATAACAACTCAAATAAGTAAATTTCAACATAAATGCAAATAAAATAACATTTCACAGTTGTTAGATTATAACTCCATTAGATAAGAGCTCCATGGTCTAGTGGGTTTCATGCTTGCCTCTCACGCAGGAGATGCAGCTTCGAATCCCGGTGCTGACCATGTACCAACAAGATAAATCATTTATCTTAAGTATGTTATATGGACTTTCTAACTGTGATGGAAAACATCGTGATGGAACCTTAATAACTCCATAGCTGCAGCGATGGGCTAGCTTGCTGTCACGCAAAATGGAGTATTGAATCACTGGCTGAAAGTGGGCACAGTTGTGCCTCTGCCACCCCGTGTGGGAAAAGGCGTGACGCTATGTTATTATTAGTAGTTAATTGCTAAGTAATTTTAATTGCCTTCACCAAGCAAAATTTATTATTTATTACTTGAAAGTAGCTTCAGCTAATTTACCCATGATATTTCAGTTGACCCCAGCGACGCAATACCACCAAAGAAAGTGAGCAAGCGTAAGTCCATTGACACAGAACCAAAAGACCCAGAGAAAAAGTCCAAGAAAGAGAGAGATGATAAAGTAGACAAGAAGAAAGAGAGACGCCAAAGCGAGACTAAGGTGGAGGTTGATGGTACTATTGAGACGCACACACTGTTGAGTCCGAAAACACCTCCGGGAGACCCCCCTGAGCCAGAGGAATTAATTAAGGTTGGTTCCCACTTTGTTAAAAATACCGGGTGCTTGGAAAATGGAGGGACAAAACATTTTGTGGAGTTAGGGACATCATTCTGAACAACTTTCACTATCAAACCGATTTGATCAGAGCAACTTTATTTTTCAATTCCCTATCTACCTACTTATTTCTATACAGGGCGTAACAGAAGGGTGTTCTGTTACGCCTTGTATACAAATCATCTGATAACAGCTTGGCCCAGAATGTATTGAGATGTCAAAAAAATGTTGCTCTGATCAAATCACTTTCATAGTGAAAGTTGTTCAGAATGATGTCCTCTACTCCCCAAAAAATTTTGTCGCTCCATAATCCAAACTGTATATTAGTTAAACAGGGCCTATTTGCTAACTGAATGTTACATAAACATGCTCTGCTGTTTGTCTGGACATCTGTCAATCTGTCGGTCGGCTTTATCTCAAAAAAACATGTACAAAGGCGAGCTTATCTCTAAGAATAAGAGATCTCTTCCAGCTAACCTAGGATGGAGAGGATAATTTAATAAAAGGTAGACCTACATAAGTGCACAACGATAAATATGTATGTGTATTTCTGTTGATAATCCGAGTTTTTTTTTATAAAAGTCCCCATACAAGAGTATTGTTTTTGTACTTGATTTTTAGGGTACCGTACCCGAAGTGTGCCAAACGGGACCCTATTACTGAGACTTCGCTGTCCGTCTGTCCGTCCGTCCGTCCGTCCGTCCTGTCTGTCACCGGGTCCGTCTGCACGAACCGTAATAGCTAGAAAGCTGTCACAGAATGTGTATATCTGTTACCGCACCAACCACAAATACTGAAATACGAGAGATATTGCAAATTAAAGGGGGCCCCGATACAATAGACGTGTTTAGATACACTTACGCATTTCAAAATGGAGATCTTGACTGAAACTGTTTATTTATTGTCATAGCAACCATGTCATAGACACATATATACTACACATTTAAATATGATAGCATATTTCGCGTCAACCCACATGGTTGTGGTAGCTCAGCCGGTATGATGTAGACTCTCAATCCGGAGGTCGTCGGTTCAAATCTCGTGAAGGCATAAACTTTTTAAATTTTCTTTTTGTTTATTTTTTTTATTGTTTTGAGTGCTTTTGATTTGTTGTACGATGGTACGGTACCCTTCGTGTGCGATACCGACCCGCACTTAACCGATTTTTTTCTTGTATGAAGGTTCGGAACCCTTTTGTGTTTGTCCAAATGACAATTTTTGTCTCCAGTCACGTACTTGCTACTAACTAAGCACCTTTATCGACACAGAGTAGCTAAAACGTGTCATATACACCAAATACATAACTCTGATGCTTAATAGTTAAGATTCGTAGAGTTAAGATTTGATTACAATGACACAGATAACTAAGCATAGGTACCTATTTTGTCTAGGCTATAATTTTGTCTCGCAGACTGATAAACAAGTTCCCAATGACTGTACCGTCGCCTGCGCCTAAAAGTATACAAGCAGTATAAGCAGGATTCACTCGTTAATATTCATATTCTTTATTGCGCAGAAACATAAAAAAAATACATTTACAAGAAACATTAATATGACCCTGGGCCCGAATTCTACTATACGACACAAGTATACGACAAGCCTGGCACAAACTTCAATACGAGGTAGGTACGCCGGCTTCACGCTGGCGCTTGTGAATTGGATTCCGGTTTTAGTAGAATACCAAATACCTCGTATTGAAGTTTGTGCCAGGCTTGCCGTATGCTTGTGTACAGTAGAATTCGGGCCCTGCCTGTATACTTTTACGGCCGTTTGCAATAACCTATCTATCCTCAATCTGCAGATAGATAGGGTCAAATTTGACATAAGTTCCATAGCGCAACTGTCAAATCTATCACTACTCTAGTAATGTGAAAACCATAGATAGATAGATTATTGCAAATGGACGCCAGACGCAGGCGACTGTACCCTCACCGTACCAGTGTGTTGCTTTGTCGAATGTGTCTGTCTGTTTAACTGTAAGTGTCCTGTCGCCAGGCCCTCATAGAGCTGGAGTCGAGTGCGTCTAGTGACGAGGCGGTGCGAGAGCAGATCGCGTCACTTCCGCCGGAAGTCTCGGAGGTGCAGCTACTTTCCAAGCTGTCAGGTGAGGCCGAAGACAAAGCGAATTCACGCTATAATGGAGTCAACTTTGAAATTTTATATCTATTCTAACCTGCCTCCAGCACCCATTGTTGAGTAAATTAATTAATTAATGCCTCCTCTTCCGTCCCGATGGTCGGATGACATCGCCAAATCTGCCGGGCAACAGTATACAATACAGGGTGTAACAGAAGGGCGTAGTCATATTTTAGGGGGTTGTTAGGGAGATCATTCTAAGCAACTTTTACTACGAAACCGATTTGAGCAGAGCAAGTTTATTTTTCATAGCTACATACGTTTTGGTCCGGGCAGTCAGCTGATTTGTATAGAGAAGTTAAAATTAAAGTTGCTCTGATCAAATCGGTTTCATAGTGATGCTCAGAATGATGTCCCTAACAACCCCCTAAAATATGACTTCACCTTTCTGTTACACCCCGTAGTAGACCAGGTTGGCCCAGGACCGCAATAAATGGCCTGATGAAGAGGGGACATTCCATATAATAATAAAAAAAATGTAGCCCATTAATGTCTTCAGCCGGATACGAGTATGATATGATTGAGCCAAACTTCACCACGCTGGCTCAGTGCGGGTTGGTGGAGGGGCGTCGGGCTAGTGGCCAACCTGACTGTCAGATGTTGTCAGCTGCCCTTTCAGTCGAGAGATTGTCATTCTCCTGGGCGAAAAGGAAAAAAAATGACATTAAAATTAGGGGAAATAAAGTTCTCATCCCCTTGCAATACGATATAAAAGCTATACGATATAAAAGCTTGTTGCGGGATTTATCTCCAAGTCTGTGCAAATAGGTGCCTACCCACCTAATTAAGTCTACACAAGTAAATCTCGCAACAAGCTTTTATATCGTATAAATTGTGTAATGTAATAAAATGACGCATTTGATGGAATTGAAATTTTATTTTCTTCTTTTTAGGGCATTAAATAAAAGCTTTGTTTAAAAATGTTTTTTTACTTTTAATTTATTTACATAATGCTTCACCTTAAGACTTGTTCCTAGATTTATTGAATTACCTTGGCCTCAAGCCTATGACGATATGCTTGTCTCCAGACAAGGAGTCGGCGCTGTCGCTCAGCGGCGAGGTGAACTCGGCCGTGGAGCTGCTAGCGGAATACAACCTGCGCCTGTCGGAGGAGCTGGAGAAGAGACGACGCGTCGCGGCGATGCTGCGAGACTTTGCGCAGGCGCAGCGCGATCTGGCGCAGCAGGCTGAGGCCAGGCTCGAGGTAGGTGCTTTACCATTACCCGTTTGGAAGACCTCTGTGGCGCAGCTGTTGTGACTATGCCTACCATGCGAGAGGGGGATGAAGAAAACAAAAGTGGCCAAGTGCGAGTCGTACTCGCTGCTTATTATATTTTGTTCAAACCAATTTTCGTTGTATTGCGATACACAGCGTATTTTTATTTTTATTTTTCACTCTCTTACTTTAAAAGTTAGGGGAGAGGACACACACACAATTCTTTCCACTTTGGAAGGGTCTGTCTCTTTAACGATTGACTTTGAGGAATAATGGTTTTAGAACCTCAACGTCATTTTTAATAATCTTTTTATAGATCATACATATAGGTTAGAAAAAAAAAATTTTTTTGGTCCGTTTCATGTACGGGGAACCCCCCTTAATATTTTATTATATCAAGTTTTGTATAAAAAATCGTAAAGCGGTTCACAGAATACATCTACATACCAAGTTTCAACTGTGTAGTCCTAATAGTTTTGGAATAAAGTTGCTGTGACATACGGACGGACAGACAGGCAGACAGTCTTGACGAATCTATAAGGGTTCCTTGTTTCTCTACGGAACCCTAAAAATGGTCTTGGATGTTTACATGTTTGTGATGTCGCTGTTTATGGTTCCCACGGCACAGAGTATCCTAGTGTGGCGCCAGAAGCAATGTATATGCCTGTATGTAAACTTAAATGAATGATTGTGATCTAAAGTTCCCACGGATCCCGCGCGTCCACTGTTCTGTTCACCAGGGTTCGTAGACAGAAGTAATATGAGTGATATGACTCGGGCGCAGAACTTTTTAACCGACTTCAAAAAAGGAGGGTTTCTCAATAATTCGGGCATGTTTTTAGGGTGCCAAACGGGCCCCTATTACTGAGACTTCGCTGTCCGTCTGTCTGTCTGTCTGTCTGTCTGTCTGTCTGTCTGTCTGTCTGTCTGTCTGTCTGTCACCTGGCTGTGACCTGGCTCATGAACCTAAATAACGTGTGGGGGACCACTATTCGTCCATATTGTGTAATATGTGTGGTCTTAACAGCCAGAATACAGATGTTGTATGCTCATTTTCGTGTTTTTAGATGACATTCGCAACGCGAACAGAGAGGATTGAGTAATAGGTATCGAAGTCGGTTTTTTTTTAAGTTTTTAATTTTGTGAATTATAATATATGGCGTGCTAAGGGTCATCGTCGACTTTCCGTTGCGAAACATATCTGCCAAAAAAAAACTTGAAACCTAACCTAACTTGCTAGACTACAAGACACGCTCTTTTGGCTGCAGCACACCAGCGAATGATCTGTTTGGTGATGCATGGAGGGACATAGGGCGAGAATGTGGCAGGTTCTGCGAGATGACTGTATGACAGTGCTGTCCTCAGATTATTTCTTTTGTATATTTTGAAATTAATGAATTTGTAATTGAATAAATTAAATTGAATATCAAATGGAATACAATTAATTATGGAATACTATTAATTAATGTTCATTGTATTTGTCTAGCGCATTGGATTAGTCTGTAATGCAATTTAATTTGAATAATAATAAAAAAATGTAAATATTTTTAAATTTATTCCACAGGAGTACAACATCAAACTCCAAAAGATCTACGCGGTAAAAACCGAGGTGAAGTCCCACATAGAGAGTCTCCCGGACGTGTCCCGGCTGCCGGACGTAACCGGAGGCCTAGCGCCGCTGCCCTCCGCCGGAGACCTCTTCAGTCTGCGGACCCCATAACATCGGAGGCGATCCAGCGGACATAAGAAGGAACCGCGCCGGCGCAAGACTGCCAAACCTAAGTTTGTTTGTACGATTACCATTGATTAGTCGAACGAAATACTGTTGTAAAACACGAACAGGAGCCTCGATCACGAACGTTTTCGATATCGTAATACCGTATTCGAGAACGCAGGAAATTATATTTTATGTCAGGATAAGAATCAGTGACATTTGGCTTTTCGATAGTTTTCTATCGAGTTCGTGATTGGGCTACGCTTTACGTGCCAGTGGCTAATGGCAGTGCGCCTAAAAAATCTGTTTTGACTTGTCGACGGTGCCGAGACGCGCGCGCGCTACTTACAAAACAATTCCGCGCTCTCGCTATAGACACTGCCAAGCCATACCCGTACGCGACTCGCCACCCAGGGAATTTTGTAAGCGAATCGCTTGGCAAGCGTTAGCGCAAAAATCCGGATTCGGCTTGTCGACGGCGCCGCTGAGACGCGCCGCGCTGGCCCGGAATTCTGCGCTCTTGCCATCGCTATCGCCATGCGATTCGCGTGCAGAGTTGAGCGCGTTAGTGTTTTGAGGCTTCGGGACATATATATTGACAACCCCTCCGCCTCCGGCTAGCCGGTGGTGTGCCGGAGCCTTAACTTAAGGTCCTTAAGTGCAGGCTTACATTACCTTTGGCCTCGTCCTGGGGTAACCTGGGGCAACCTGCGGCGTACAAGAATGCCAAAGGTAAGGATGCAAATTATTGTATTGACATCACACACCAACGAGTTTCAATATTATTATGACGTCACATGAACCATTTTCAATAAAATGGATTTTAGAAAAAAACACTGGCCCTAGAAAAAGTGAAACGCTTACCGTTGCGAAACGAAACGATGACTTTTTATGAATGTGATTTGACATTTGGCTTCGCTAAGGTGACGTCACGTAGCGATTCCAAATGTCAAATCGCATACATAAAAAGTTATCGTTTCGTTTCGCTATCCTTAGCGTTTAACATTGTCTACAGGCAATACAAAAGACATCAACAAGCGCGTGTGCGCTTTGATGTGACGTGCACATTTGTACAAACAGTAACACAGCGTCACGCCTTTTCCCATATGTTTTAGTATTGAATATCTGGCTTGTTATCTCTCTGCCACTCCATATCACGATATCGCCTTTACCCACAGTGCGCTAATGTTTAGATAAATAATTTATATGCCTTGCCACTGTCCCCACCCTCACATGTACCTACTAAACCCTATTCGGTAATTGATTTGGCAGGTCGAAATGTCACTTAGCGAAATAATGTTGCTCGCTTCTGAATCATAGAATATTTTTGAATCGATTAAATGAATGAATTAAAACAGTCAGATGAATGAATAGGTTTATACTTTCAAATCAAATCAAATAATTTATTTGTGGAAAATAGGTTTTTTACATCAGATGGTGTTAATCTAGGCTAACACGCTGGGTAGCGTAAGGACAATCCAGTCCTTGGAACAATATTGACATTAAAATTATAAAAAAAAAAAAATGACATTAAAATTATTTTGACAGTGGGTACCAAGACGTCAATGAATGTCTAATTTTTGACGTTGGTACCCACTGTCAAACTAATTTTAATGTATTTTTTTTTTACAAAAAAAATAAAAAAAATGTCTGCAGCCAGGCGGCTAAGATTGATGTTTCTTAATAGTACGCTATTTTTAGCCATTTGGCATACAAATATTATTTTTCATGTAGAGAATGAAAGCGATTAAACTAATAAATAAAAGAACAGTGATCGGACGGGGTAGCGAGCCCGATAAGGAAAGATCACAATTTATCATCTATGTATTCTTTGGTGCTGTAGTATGTCTTATCAGTTAGTAATTTCCTCACTTCTCCCTTGAATTGGTTTATGCTCTCAATTTTGCGTATACCTTCAGGCAGTTTATCATACAACATGGGCGCCATTCCAAAAAAACTGTTTTGGAAAAGTGCCGTTTTATATTGTGAAGAGCATATTTTATTTTGATATGGAACTACTACTGGTGAATTTGTCAAATAATTCTAGATTTGCTTTTACAAATATCACAATTTCATAAATATATAATGCCGGAAATGTTAGAACATTTAGTCTTTTAAAATGAGGCTTGCAACTGTCAGTGCGACGAAGTCCACATATGGCTCAGACGCATTTTTTTTTTGTGAAACAAGTTCGTTCTCCTTTCCGGCTCCGTTTCCCCAAAATATTACTCCAAATCTTAAGATAGAATCTACATACCCATTATAGGTTACTAATACCGAACCTTCCGATACTTATTTCACAGTTTTGCTAACGGGGGGCAGCTTAAAAACACTAATTAACGCGCAACCCGGTCATAGGCTATTTACACGGGTCGACCTTCGACAAAGAACATCGAAACTTTCTGGGATACCTATAGCTGGAATTTCCTAAATGTCGCATTTTTCGTGTACACCTACAAAAAGTAGACTTTAGGCATACTATAATAATGTAGCATCTATTAGGGCTTTAGAAATAACTTCCACAATAAAGTAAACAAACAATCATTCAATGAACGAATACTCTCGATTTTTTTGGCACAACACTATTTGTTTTTCGGCAAATATCGACCTGTCAAATCACTGTGATCCACTACAGAGTAGATAGGATATCCTGTGGGGTGAGTATTTCAACCAGAAAACAAGTCTCCTTATTACGGCCGATTCTTCAAACTTCAGATAACGTTTATCTTTTGATATTTATTAGGTACAGGAAATGACATTATCTGATTCTGAATGAAAAGTTATCTGACTGTATCTGAGGATTGAAAAATCGGCCCTTAGTTGTGTACATAAGAAAGAAAATTATTAGGCTTTTCGTATATTTAATTCATGTGTATACGCGCATTTTAGTCTAAGATTAGATCTCGACTGCCCCTTCCTAATAAGTATATTTTTAATTTTATTTACGTGTACTCTTCAATTCAACACATGGCGAGGTAAATCAATTTTAGGAAAATTTATATGTTAATGGGTTTGAGATTGAGACAAACAAATGATTTAAAATCCAAGTCGTTTGTTTCTCGATAAGTAAATTAAGATTGTAAAAAGATATAAAGTCTACTTTATCATATCCTCCTCTTCTTTGACTGTCACCATTATGCGCCTAAAAATAAGAAATAACTATATGGGGTTACTATTTTACAATACATTTGTATAGTTAAATTTAGTAATGTACAACTTTTGTACTTTTCCTTTTCTCTTCATCTGCTTCTTCATCCAACTCGTGTTTTACTAAAACTTTCTTCTTTTTGTTCAGAGTAAAGTTTTGACGTATTATTTTGTAAGACGATTGTGTATTTTATTTTATCATTAAGTTGTTATTAGTTTTATGTTTGATTGGAGTGCGTTTATTGTGTAGGATAGGCGTTGCGGGAAAACCTATTTAGTATTTTAATGTTTGTTGTAAGACACTTATTCCTTATTGCACGCTGTATAAATAAATGGATTGTACATATAATGCCTGTATACAGTCAGCATAAGATATATTGATTGTACATGTAATGCCTGTATACAGTCAGCATAAGATATATTGATTGTACATGTAATGCCTGTATACAGTCAGCATAAGATATATTGATTGTACATGTAATGCCTGTATACAGTCAGCATAAGATATATTGATTGTACATGTAATGCCTGTATACAGTCAGCATAAGATATATTGATTGTACATGTAATGCCTGTATACAGTCAGCATAAGATATATTGATTGTACATGTAATGCCTGTATACAGTCAGCATAAGATATATTGATTGTACATGTAATGCCTGTATACAGTCAGCATAAGATATATTGATTGTACATGTAATGCCTGTATACAGTCAGCATAAGATATATTGATTGTACATGTAATGCCTGTATACAGTCAGCATAAGATATATTGATTGTACATGTAATGCCTGTATACAGTCAGCATAAGATATATTGATTGTACATGTAATGCCTGTATACAGTCAGCATAAGATATATTGATTGTACATGTAATGCCTGTATACAGTCAGCATAAGATATATTGATTGTACATGTAATGCCTGTATACAGTCAGCATAAGATATATTGATTGTACATGTAATGCCTGTATACAGTCAGCATAAGATATATTGATTGTACATGTAATGCCTGTATACAGTCAGCATAAGATATATTGATTGTACATGTAATGCCTGTATACAGTCAGCATAAGATATATTGATTGTACATGTAATGCCTGTATACAGTCAGCATAAGATATATTGATTGTACATGTAATGCCTGTATACAGTCAGCATAAGATATATTGATTGTACATGTAATGCCTGTATACAGTCAGCATAAGATATATTGATTGTACATGTAATGCCTGTATACAGTCAGCATAAGATATATTGATTGTACATGTAATGCCTGTATACAGTCAGCATAAGATATATTGAGCACGCAAGCCACTCCAATATATCTACACATCCTAGCAGCAGAAACTCACTTTGACTGTGTTGATATCAATTTCAGTACTTCCGACTATCTTTTGGTTGCGGTGACAGGTGGAAATAACGCTTTTGACAGGTTCCCTTACTATAAAGGCAAAGTAAACTGACAACATCAAACTAAACTTCTTGAAATAATGTTGCCATGTTCAGTTTGATAGTGATATTCTCATTCATTCTAAATAGAATGAAAATGAATAGGGTATTTCTTGACATTCCTTATTTGTAATAATATTTGTCACAATTTAATATGACATTGGAAGCATTACGCTTTTTGTCATTTGAGGTGGCAGAAGCAAATTGTGCCCACTTTTTGCCCACTATTGCAAATGCTTAATTTTTCTTACTTATTATTCGCAAATAAATGAGTGGGGTGCGTCATTTCAGTTTGAACAAGCTATATGCATTAGCACTTCTAGCTCTCGTTCATTTCTATCAATTATCATTCTTTATTAGTAATCATAATATAGTAATGACCTGTAATTAACTGATTATCAATAAATTATGTCTTGTATTAGAATGAACTAAATCATTCTTGACCCCATCACTATTTAATTTTCTACCAAAAAGCGGTACCTAGGTAACATCGGAACTGATTTTACTTCGTTGTTGTTAAAATGTTCACAATATATTGAGTATATTATTTACTTAAAAAATAAATAATTAAATTAATAGTTAGGGGGGGCTCCCATACATTATTTTTTTTGCGTTTTTTTTATAGATAATGGTACGGAACCCTTCGTGCGCGAGTCCGACTCGCACTTGGCCGGTTATTTATGGCTGCAGATCAATTCCAGTATCTTGCGTGCTAAAATATATCTGATGCTAACTGTACAACAATGTGTGCGTCTGCACGCATTTTAGTTGTAGTGTGTGTGCACAAGCAGAATTAACTTCTATGACTACTACGCCATTATTTTTTGGCTCTGAGCGGGGTTAAGATTTGTAGTAAGGGGGTAACCTCTCTCTCTCTCTCTCCCTCTCACCTATGCGAAAAAGAGTGGTTACCCCCTCGTTCAGAGCCACACAACTTGGCTCGCAGTGTATCTAACTAAAATACCTAGCCTTCTCATCTGTACAAAAGTGTTAGACCTAGTTGGGTTGCTTTAAATCCCCAAGAGGAACAACGCACACAGTAACCACACCTATGGGTCAATCTTCCTTTCCTTTAGAAATAGACGCATAGCTCCGTCCCTTACAGCGCATTCCCACTATGACGACTCGACATAATAGTCGTTTTAATTGTCGCTTGTATATTTAATTGGAGGTGTTCGCATTAGGTCGATACGGTTAATTATCGTCCACAATTCTTCTAGGGCTATCACGACAGTCGTCTACGTTTAATTGATGGTTATAGTGGGAACGAACTCTTAGGGCGGGCATACACACACCGGAATACTGACTCTGTCTGTGCCCTTAAAAAAATCCGAATGTTCTTGTATGCTACGGTCGGAATTTCCAGATGTGTAAGTCACAGAGCGTTACTTATGTATCGCGCGGGTCCCGTACGTAGGCGCGAAGCACGCTTGCGCGAAGCACGCTGGCGCGAAAAATATTTAGGGTGCTTGCTAGCGCGAATGGTCGTTTACACGAAAGTACGTAGTCGCGATGAACGTTTCTATTCTATTCTTCGCGACTACGTACTTTCGCACAAGCGACCTTTCGCGTAAACGACCATTCGCGCTAGCGAGCACTAAATATTTTTCGCGCCAGCGTGCGCCGCGCAAGCGTGCTTCGCGCAAGCGTGCTTCGCGCAAGCGTGCTTCGCGCCTACGTACGGGACCCGTATTGCGCGGTTACTAAGTAGTGCAGCCATTATCTCGAAGGTTATTCCTGCAACATTGTGATCCAAATAATAGGAATAAATAGTGGTGAAAGCTACTGATTATATTTAGCTGATACTTACCCTCTGTGTATTGCTGAATATTATTGTCATTATGGAAATATAATATTTGTTATATTAACAAGCATTGCTGTTTTACTATAGTATTGCTTTAGATAATATTAAATAAGATAGAGGCATGTGTGCATTCTTAAAGGGCTAAAATGTACGCCTAATTAAATAACAGCCGGTTTACCGAGCGACAGTCCCAGCGAGCTGAGGCTTCCACTGAAAAAGAGTTATTTTGTATGCAGCCCGGTCCGCTCAGCTCGCTAGCTCCTTTCCCGCTCATTACCCGTTTTTAGTGGAAAGCCGGCATTAGTTGAGCATCCGCGATCTCACAGATTACCATTACACTCGGAAACGCGCTCTACAGATCCACCAAGTTATCTAGAATTTAAGTTACCTACTCTATGATCTAGAGAACGGCGAAGGTGGAAATCACTTCGCTGTCAGTTTGCATTGTGTATGAGTTGGTTGGAGTAGATTGTGGCGCCATCGCTCATTTTCTCTAGTCTCTAGCTAACATGGTGACACTGTACAATATCCGAGTTTCCTTCGAAAATTTCAGATAAACGACCTTTTGCTGCGATGTTCTCTGCTGTGCAAAGAGGATGGAAATAGCTGATGCACTTTGGCAAGAAGTTTTAGTCTTCTAGTCATTAATGATGGCAACATTTGCAGACTACTGCGTGTTTTTTTTAATGACACGTTTGGTTTGTCAATCAAAACACGCAGTGGTGCACTAATTTGTCACAAATGTTGCCATTCTTATTTTTCTATTTTAGTCTATGAGCTGATGTGTTTTTGATATGCTCTTCTGTCAAACTTCTAAATATTCAAGGCAGCAATAATTATGTTCTATTTTAGCTTATTTTAGATCTATTTTAATTGAAACATGAGTGGGAGTGTGGTAAGTCACAAATGATACACTTGCATGTGATTGGAATCGGTTTACAAAACTGTTTACAAGTGATTCAGTTTACCGATTGACTTGATTTCTTTTTCAGAGTTCCGTATCAAAAACTGGCAGTGACACCGAGGGAACCCGAACTACTGATGTATCAGAGGTAAGATCCCTTCTCCTTACAAGAAGCTGGACGTAACCAAATGAAGCCAAAACAGCCTTTTGTAAACCTCAAGAGGCTACGCAAGCAATGAGTATACTTAAACAGTTTCTCTATAGGTACTAAGTATATAGTTTGTTGATCATAAGTGTTAGCTGCCATTTCATTCAAACCAGGGAGCACTTATCCAGTGGAGAGCGCATAGATACATTTTCCTTTGAAACAAAACTCACCAATTTACGGGCGGCGGGGGACGAGGTAAGAGAGCTGTGATTGGTCAGCCGCTGCGAAACTGTCTGGCGGCCCGTCATCGTACATAGGTAGCGCATGCGAACGTTTGGCGAGCCGCATTCCCCCGCAGTCAATTGGATATATAGTCTCTGATTCAAACCTAACCGATTTTGTATTGTTCCAGAAAAAAGACAGATGGTCGAACCACATCTCGTACCGACAGCTCGTTCTATCTTCTTGTATCAGCATACTTCAGCTGTGGTGGCACCCTTACGCCCATGACCTTAGGGCACTACTGCCCTTCCTCTTCCTGTACAACGCTTTCAGTGTGCTGGTGGCGTATCCCATATTCTATTTGGAGCTGGCCTTGGGCGTGGTGACCAAAAAGGGAGTGATTAACAGCTGGGATTTGGCGCCCATTGCTAGAGGTAAGCAGGTTTCTTTCTACCACACCTCGGACACTCCATAGAACGCTCGTAAAATAATCACCTATTACTAGTACATAACCAAATGATGTTTGTATACGTGCAAATGTGTGCGTTAACTTTGCTAGGGCTGGTGGCGCGGCAAATGCAGCGATATTAAAGTATACGCGTCGTCACTCGTCCGGCGTTCAGCCCTGTCTATTGATTCTCTAACCAATCTTTTGACGCCAGGGGTGGGGTGCGGTATCTGAATCAGCGCGGGGAAGGGAGTGGCCGTTCTGTACCGAGTACTATTATCTCTTCTGTGGTTCTACGTAACGTGCGTAACATATTGTGATATGACAAAAGGCCACCATGTATCCTTGGGTACCTAACAACACATTTGCCGAAACTACGTTGCGTTTTGGCGTACAACCGAAGCTTCGGTTGGTCGTGTTCGGCGGCAGCGAATTTTTAAACAATTCTGTCATTGCTTTCGCGTGTTTACGAACGTGCGCGGTGTGTCCATGCCCACATAACTTAGCATAGCGTCACGCTTTTTTCCCATATGGGGTGGCAGCAGAGATACAGTTTTCAAGGTCACCGACAGATGGCATGTGTGTATTATAAAATGTCATCCCTGTCGCTCAGTGTCTTTTTACGTCACGGGAACAGGGCCGGCTTCTCAACGCGAATCGCATGTCAAGCTGTGGCAAGGGCGTAAAATACCTGTTTTTTCGTAGCCAGCGTCGCGGCACGTCTTCTCCCCGCCCCCCGTCGACAAACCAAAACAGGAATCTAGCGCCCTCGCTATAGCAATTGCCATGCGATTCGTGCAGAACCCGGCCTCCTGGTACAACTAGAGGGCTCTACTCAAGATGCAATCTGTCTCGCGATTTGTTGCTGCAACTTGTTGAGCATCGTGAGAAGCCAGGTTGCAGGGGCCCGATGCTGCTCTGGGAAACGCGTTTAAATTGGAACGCCACCGCTTCTAACACGCCCGAAATGACGTGATTTCAAATGGATTACCAGTATTCGCAAGGCGTTTTTGAGGCATTCTCGCGGCCTTGCAAATTGCTAATGGAACGCTTATTTTAGTAGCATTGCCCCCCAGGTTGCGTGCAATCGATTGTGTCTAGACTTCATCGTGAGTAGGCAGGTTGCAGGTTGCCTGCAACAAGTTGCAAGACAGATCGCACCGTAGAGCCCTTACTTTATTGCTACAGGCGTCGGCGTGTCAATGCTGACGGTATGCACGTACACGGCGCTCGCCCTCAGCGCGGTCTGCGCGTACTTCCTTTCCATGGTGGTCCACTCTGCGCACTCGTTCCTGCCGTGGCTCCACTGCGCGAGCCGAGCGCCGCACGCGTGCTCGGCTCGCCACCGCCCGCTCGGCCCCGACAGCGATGTGCCGCCGATGTCCTATCTGGCGTTAGTGTGGACTGCTTTTCTTGAGAATATTTAAAATGAGGTTCATGCAATTGGTTTTCGTAGCAGCGAGGCAAATTATAGATAAACATAACATGGTTGGTAGGCTAGCTAGGTATAGCTCGCGCGTTATAAAAAGAACGCTGAAAGCTGTTCGCGCATGGGTACACTCGCGCACTAAAGTACTATTCAGTCCTCGGCGCGCTCCGTAGCTGACCGGTCGCCCGCGCGCAACCACTCCTCCCTCCGCCTTTCTTTGCTGCTTTGCTTATCTATACTCGAGACTGCTTACGCGTAAAACTGAAACTACCTAATCAGTTTTATTTGCTTTTGCTTTAGCGCAACCTACTCGATATGTAATTTACTGAGAAGCAATGGCTAACCAGAACATTATTAACAAGAGTTCCTAACTTTCCTACAAAATAAAGTGAGGGTGATGGACGAACTGCAATGGGAAATTAGCATTGGACAAACAATTGCCCAATGCTGTTTGGATTAAAATAATACGGAGCAACAAAATAAATTGCATTTTTTTATATTTTTAGCTGCATTATCAGCCTCTGTTTTCATACTGTCATATTATTATATTCGTCTTACTATCGACTCGGGACATTTTGTTGCCTCGTCGGCGGTCCGTTTTATACATTGTGCATTATTATCATTATCACCCTCTCCCTTCATAATACGACATATTAGTCTGACTGTAAACACGGTACATTTTGTTGCTCGGCGGTCTTTTTCATCCATTGCTCATTATTATGAGCCTTCTCTTCATAAAACAATATACTTCATAAATATTTTTTTCACTTTTCTGTGTAAAACCATTTCGTAACTAAACACTTTTGTGCGCGATGATATTTGAGAGCCGACTTGTGCCGAATTTAACTATAAATAAACCGGCCAACTGCGAGTCGGACTCGCGCATGAAGGGTTCCGTAATATTATCTATAAAAACGGCAAATAAATCATGTTTTTGTATGGGAGCCCCCTTTAATATATACTTAAGTTTTTTTTTTTACAATAATTAAGTAAAAGTGCAAACTACCCTATTATGTCTAGTTTTTGCGAAAATATCCTCTTATCATCTATCTATCAACAAAAACGCGTTTCTTTTTATTCCCAAAAAAGTGAAAATGGCGCCTGGATCAACTATGCATTAATACATCCGTTGTGGTGTTTGCGGCAAACAGCAAGAGGCGTAATCAAACACATTTTTTTTATTAAACTGTTCGTTCACCTTGCAGTAACTTCGTGCTCAAACTGAAGCGGAATGGTCTCGCGGATGGTCTCGGAGGCATAGTGTGGGAGCTGGCCATCTATTACGTCATCAGCTGGCTCCTCATCTACTTTATTGCGTTCAAGAGGATCTACAGTTATTCCAAGGTAGGCACCGTAATATTCAATCTGTAGTTTTTAGGGTACCGTACCCGAAGGGTGCCAAACGGGACCCTATTACTAAGGCTCCGCAGTCCGTCTGACCGTCCGTCCGTCCGTCTGTCCGTCAGCGGGTCCTAGAGTACGAACCGTAATAGCTAGAAAGTTGGTTGCCGCAACAATAACAAATACTGAAATACTTGTACATAATAAGAGACTTGTTTTGATACACCCACGCATTTCAATATGATGGTATATTTCGCGTCAACCCACATCGTTGTGGTAGCTCAGCCGGTATGTTTTAGGCCCTCAATCCGTAGGTCGTGAGTTCAAATCTTTTTTAATTTTCTTTTTCTTTTATTGTTTTGGGTGCTTAAGTTTTGTTGTACGATGGTACGGTACCCTTCGTGTGCGATTCGAATCCGATTTTTACAGAATGCCGCTAAAGCAACACCTAATGGAGTACTACATATATTTTTTTTATTTTTATTGTACGATGGTGAAGAGCCCTTCGTTTTGTCCGACACGTACTTGGCCTATTTTCTAATGCACCTACTCAGGCCGACTCGTAACTTTTGTAACTAACTGCAACTAGTGTGCAACCGTGCATTAAATCTAAAAATGACCTTTTGGTTCCCAGCTGGTGCTATTCAAAGACACGCTGGCATTCTTCATGGTCCTCTGTTGCGCTGTGGGGGTGACCAGGCTTGACGGCTCGGCCACAATGTTCCAAGTTGCTGATTGGGGCGTGCTGATTGAGAGTGTTTCCGTTAGTAGACTGATGGCCGATTACACAAACAATCCCTGTCTTTAGGGGACACTTTATTTCCTTTCAGGTGCCACCTACCGGTTGATTCGCTTTGACCTAAGTTTAAGGGTTATCTAGGCTGCTAGGGGACCCCCTAAATTTAAGAGGCCGGCTTCCAAAGTAATCGCTAGACAGTTATGAAATGAGCTAAGTGTCCCCTAACTGTTGGTGCAATCGGGCATGACAGTAACAAACAAACTAAACTATTATTGTGCGGTCTCCTGCGCCTAAAGGCCTACGCAAACCGGGACGGTATGGCAAGTTTTTTCCAATGGACATTCAAACGTCGATATAGAAATAAGACATAAATTGCTATGGTTTAAAATTATGCCGTGACTTCCCACGGGAAGCTTCGGCATTATTTGATAGCATATCAATTTATGTATTATTTCTAAAGGGATACGTTTGAATGTCCATTTGGTAAAAACTTAAAATCCCTTGCCATGCCGTCCCGGACAGTCCCAGTGTGCGTAGGCCATAAAAGTATACAAACCGTATACTTTTAGACTCAGGGGGGCAATTCTGGCGCTAGCGAGATCATGTCCATGATCGAAATATCGAGTACAATCACCAAATAAAAAAACGCTATCCATGTTCATACTCACGTAATCAATCTACGAGTAAAATAAGTAGGTAATTGTCCTCACGTTGCAACCATATGTTGGAATTTGAGGATGCAAAAAGCTAATGCTAGCAACATTTGCCGATACGCCTGTGGCTCCCTCTCACTTGTCAAAATTCTCATCTAAATGTAGTGCGTGTGCGCTGTATTAATTATAGATAAACTAAGATCGATTCTGAGATACCGAAATCTCTATTAAAAAGCTATTCTTACGACCAGCCTTTCGACCAACTGAGATATCTCGACACGTTTTCGATCGAAATAAATATAAATCGAGATCGTTTTCGACGGATTTAGGCGGTATCAAAACCGATATCTCGACTGGGGAGATGATCTCGATAGCGCGAGAATCAGGGGCCAGGGGAACGTATCATGAATCATGATACATGTAACTCTATATGGACTAGCTTCGGGTAGGTTGGTAGGTAGGTGGGGCTTTTTCGTGTCCGTTTCCATGTTTGAGCGTTAGTTAGAGATTTTTTAAGAATGTCTAGTTTAGAAGCGGACATTATGAAGGAGATTTCAAACAGATAACTATCTCCATGGCCCTAATATTTCGCTGGACATCGGGACAATCGACTAAATTCTTGTCATCTTGTCAAGTATGACCCACCCAATTAATTCTTGTTCAGACTACACGAACCTATATTTCTCCATCTCTCGATTTCAGATCTGGCGAGAAGCCCTCGAATACTCTCTACTCGAGATGGCAGTAGCCCAAGGCACGCTCATAATGCTGGGCACCTACTGTCCGAATCATAAGCACAAGCTGGGTACCACTGCAGCCGTGGCCTTCGCCGTGTCGAAACTGGCCACAATGATGAGCGCTCTGACTCTCGGCGCGGTACACGGGGCGCTGCTGAAGGATTACGATGGGAGTATTAATAATACTAATGTTTGGGGTGGTAAGTTTAGAGGTACCTACTAACTACAGTCTTCACAAAATAAAAGGCCCGTTGTGACAGTTCACGCCCATGATGTTTTAACCCCTAACGCGTAGGTAATAGAAGCGGTTTTCCTAGCTGCAACTTGTACGCTTTGCTTGTACGCACCAGTTGTGGCTTGTTTTTTTTTGTTTATGTTCAATACGCACCAGTTGGCTTTTATTACCTACGCATAAGGGGTTAAAATAAAACTTCATGGGATATTTCAATGAATTTATTTGATGTGACATTATTTATTGTCATTTAATTAGGTAATTATCCAATTGAAATATATTGTATGTGGTAATTTTGTATATTTGTGTCGACCTGGCTTTGGCTGTAATGGCACCAATAATTATTGTAAATAAATATACTAGTGGCTCTGTGAGCTGTAGACCTCGCGAGTATGTCGGTGGGAAAGCTGAACTGCTAACACACATAAAAAAAATAACCCAAATAATTTTCTTTCAATAACACATACAAACTTATGAATGTACCTGGTTACGTACATGCAGTATGAAAGTAGCCGCACCAATAACTTTGTAAACTACATTTCGCGATCTTTAATACAACCTATTGACTTTTTACTAAAATTATATAGTTTGTTTCACTCTCATGGTCTTTACGAATCCAACGACACCTCATTTGTTAATATCCATCGAGCCGTTTGGGTTGTAGCGATTTTTTTACATTTTAAAACCCCATATCTCCGCCATTTTGAAAAAAATCTAAAAACTGGCTCGAGAAAAAAATTCTATTTATTTTTCCAACCTGCTCACAAAATTTCACGAGAATCGGTTCATAAATGCGACCTGTAGAGGAGAACAACCGGACATACGAAAGCATTTTTGCCCAAACCTGAAACGGAGACGCTTCGCTCGCTCGGTCAATAAATAAATGGGCGTGAACTGTCAAAACGGGCCTCTTATTTTGTGAAGACTTTAAGTTAGTCAAATTGGCTACTTGACAAGTCGAAAGGCAGCAGCAGTGGGCGGAATAAGGCTGCCGATGATTTCCAAAATATAAAACTACTGAAAGTACTATTCTGATATCGACTAGCTTTATACAGGTTGTTTGGAGTATGGAGTGACAATTTTTTTGGGGAGTAGAGGACATCATTCTGAACAAGGTTCACTATGAAAGATTTGATTAGAGCAACTTTTTTTGACATCTCAATACATTTTGGGCCGAGCGGTTATCGGAGATGGTTTGTATAGAGAAGTGAAAAATAAAGTTGCTCTGTTCAAATCGGTTTGATAGTTAAAGTTGTTCAGAATTATGTCCCTAACTCCCCAAATTTTTTTGTCGCTCCATACTCCAAACTCCATGTATATGAGTAACTGACGCCTCGGAGCTCGGAGCGTCGGACCGCCGCGGTGACGCTCCGAGCTCCGAGATGTCACTAACGATTAGTGACTGACCCTTTATTATTCCGTGCTATAAAAGGAAAATAGGAACCTTTAAAGGTTCGTCTTTCAAGACCTTTTATCTCAGAAACGCGTAGAGGTAGGTACCTAAGTTTGATTGACATCAATTTATCCACACGCGAGGCTATCGCGACAAGTCAAGCTCGAGTCGCAGTCGCGTCGCAGTGTGTCCTCGTCGAGTAGCGCCGACCATGACTATAGATACGAAAATTGGGTACGATTATTTTTAACCGACGACTTCAAAAAAGGAGGGGGTTATCAATTATTTTTAAATTTTGTTACATGGAGACTGCTAGGTACTATTTATGAACCGATTTCAAAAATTCTTTCTTTGTGCGAAAGGGAAGCCCAATAGTTTGGTCCCATTTTTTGAAAATCAGGAATCGGTCCAGTAGTTAGGTTTCTACATGAAAAACTGTGAAGTTTAATTAGTTTTTACCTGGATGACATTAAACATCCAGTCTTTTTGGTGTATAGTCATTAACGCGAGATAAATTCTGGCTGTTAGGATCGTATATTCGCTTATATTATGACTTCACTGTCAGGAGACAGATTTCGTATTTTCGGGTCTATAGACGACATTTGTGTACCGGGGAAGACTAAGTGATAGGTGATGAAGTCGGTTTTTTTAAGTTTTTAATGAAGTGAATTATTAGATTAGACATTTAATGAGTTTCATAGGTAACGTGTTCCCAGGTGCGGGCACGACAATAATCCTCTGGGCGGACCTCGTGGCGCGGGTGCCCGGCAGTCAGTTCTGGTCGGTTATAGTCTTCTTCTCCCTCTTCATGCTGTCACTTACTACTGTGGTTGGTATCTACTTAATTCTTACTAGCATCACAGGGTGCTCATCCCATACAAATTAGAATTAGTAACCCTTCGTAAAAAAGAGATGGTGTGAGGAGTAAGATTTGTACTTTAAACGCCATGGTTTCGGTTAACACAAGGTGGCGCTAATCTTAGAATAAATCCTATATATCTTAGCGCCATCTCGTGGTTAATGCAATTTTTCGATGGTGCTGCAGCAAGCGATCATGACCTCGAACTAAAGAAGCTTCCGTAGCATCTCAGTTTACGCCGGTGTCATATTTTGTTCTAGGTGGTCTATCTGTATTAGTATAATATTAATCTGTGGTTATACCTACCCACGGGACAGAAAAAACTGTTTTTTTTTTATTCCGTGGTTATACCCATTCCAACCGGTGTGCTGTGCTTAGGACTTATCTACTTACCTAAATGTCTTTTTACAGGCACTTCTGGTACACACGCTAATGTCCGCACTAACCGGCAAGTCCGTCCGCAAAGTCAGTTGGGCCTTCCTGGTGCTGCTTTGTTGCCTCTTCTGCTTGATAGGCATACTGACTCTGTGCTCTCAGGTAAAATTAACTAATTACCTGATCATGTCACGAGGTGATTAACTAATTAAGACATGCCACCAGGGCCCTAACAAACACAACTCATCATCATCACTTGTTGGAGCTGGAGGGTGCTAGACTGAATACTGGTATTATTACTCGTATATTGTACACCCGATTGAGTTTGGGCTCTTTTAATGCGTTTTCTCTTTTGGGGGTTTTGCTTTGCTAATTATGCCAGAACCTGACCAAATCCTAAACTCAAATACACTGGTAGGTAGTTAAAGTTAGTTGATAAGACGATACAGATTGGCCAGACACGGTTTGGTCAGATTCTCATTAGAAGCTACAACTTCTTGAGAACGTTGTGGGTCCTATCCTACCCAGAGCAGGGAGGTACCCAGCGACTACCCGGGGAGGGCGTGAAGGGCTGTAGGTACCTACAGCCACTTATTTCCTTCGGAGTGAGAAACTGCCTCCCCTCCCCTCTTGTGAACTGTCATAGATTCTGGCAGATTCTGACACACACACAACATACACCCTCTGCCTCTCACAAACACACATAAAGATATAACAATAAATAGTATTGTAGATATATTAATTTATGAAAGTAATTTATAATCTCATTTCCTTGTTATAAATAAAAATTCTATATAATTTTTTTTTTTTTTTATGAGCCTGTAATTCGCACTGCTGGGCAAAGGCCTCTCTCCCCCTCTTCCACTCCATTCGATCCTGAGCGGTCTCCTTCCACTCTTTATCCCAAATATTGTCTTACTTTATATAGTACCGTACAGGTACGTTTATAATATGAAATTCTGTGTTAGAGTGGTTAGATATAAGTTAGTTTGTAAGAAATTGCAGTGCCCTTACGGGGTCCATTGTCGAGACCTCCTTATTTTAAGAACTCCACTACCACAATGTAACAATAAATAATTTGGAATTCTGCAAATGAACAGTGAGTGACAGCTTGTAATTTGACAGATCCTAACCTCTTTCCACTCCCAGGGCGGTCTGTTCGTCCTCAACCACCTGTTAGTGTGGCCGGTGTCGCGGCTGCGCGCGCCGCTGGCAGCCGCCATGGCCGTGGCGGTGACCCACGTGTACGGACAGAGCACATTCTGTGAAGACGTGTACTTCGCCGTGGGAGAGTACCCGTGTGCGTTCTTTCGCGTTTCCTGGGCGGTGTGTCCGGTGTTCTTGTTTGTGAGTACCTAATCTTATCATCATGCTCAGCTCATTAATCCACTGCTGGGTAAAGGCTTTCTATAGCTCCATTCGTCACGGTCCCAACTGCGCATCCATTGAGATCCTGTCGACTTGATGATATCGTCGAAACTTGTTGGTGATCTACCCACTGACTGGCCTTCTCTCCCCTTGGTCACCATTCTGTAACTTCTTTGGTTCATTCCCCGTCCGTCATATCCCGCGTCTAGTTGTACGTGAACACGTCGTGGATATCATAATAATGCTCTAAATATCTGAGCAAGCTGTAATCTCTTTTCCGCAATGTTAAGTTGGGGTCAGAGAGGAGACAAAGTGGCCGCGAACTACATAATACCTGCTTGTATGTATTTCATCCCCAGCTGTTCTTCATGCAAGGCATGGGCGTGAGTCCGCCGCCAGACGGCTCTGTCGGCTGGTCACTAGTCGTGACGTCACTGCTGCCCGTAGTTTCATTCGTGACTTTCTACCTCGTGTTCAAGTGTCGTGTGCGGGTATGAACAATTTCAATTGATGGTTCCAGAAATTTACCAGTGCTAATAAATTATAACCGGCCAAGTGCGAGTCGGACTCGCGCACGAAGGGTTCCGTGCCATTATCTATAAAAAACCGCAAAAAAAATGTATGGGAGCCCCCCTAAATATTAATTTAATTTTAATTGAATTATTTATTTTTTAAGCAAATAATATACTCAATATATTGTGAACATTTTAAGCGTCTACCTGCTACCATTATCAATATCGAGCAAAAATGAGCAAAAAAATCACGTTTGTTGTATGGGAGCCCCCCTTAATATTAAATTTCTTGATTTTTAGTATTTGATGTTATAGCGGCAACAGAAATACATCATCTGTGAAAATTTCAACTGTCTAGCTACCACGGTTCATGAGATACAGCCTGGTGACAGACGGACGGACGGACGGACAGACGGACAGCGAAGTCTCAGTAATAGGGTCCCGTTTGGCACCCTTCGGGTACGGAACCCTAAAAACTTGATTTAAAAATCAACTGCACTTTCAGTAACCATCTGTTTCTTCTAACATTTATTTTCTCTATTCCAGAACATCGTGAACGAGCAGTGAAGACAGAATATTTTTATTGCGAATACCTATGTAATGTTAAAATACATAATTTATTTACCTTTAGCTACCTATTGTTTACATTGAACT
The DNA here is from genome assembly GCA_963457715.1 of Argyresthia albistria. Lineage (NCBI taxonomy): Eukaryota > Metazoa > Arthropoda > Insecta > Lepidoptera > Argyresthiidae > Argyresthia > Argyresthia albistria. The sequence goes on from OY735265.1 coordinate 8,164,200, forward strand.
ACTTCAGTTGACGTGAATCAAATGAAAAACTATACCTTCTTAATGACACCATAGTTTATTCACAATTTTATAACACCAATATGTTACCAAAATAAAGGATTATTTTATAGTTAGTCATACACATACACACATATCAACCTAAAACGCTGGACAGAACAGGCAATCCTATAGACTTGATCATTCACATAATTTTTATAACATTTTTACAACTTTTGTCTGACAGTTGGTAAATTGCCTGTTTTAGCGAACAGGAGTATCCTTCTTCGTAAATCCTCATGAAACCGAAGCGGTTAAATTAAATACATAGAGCTTCGCTTCATTGAATAAAAACACTCCTTTAATACAGCCTTGGATCTTATCACTACAAATTAACTTCTAACTTAAATTCAACCTCTCATAGAAAAATAAGGAAAATTAGTAATAGGCATATCACCTAGTCGTACATCTAAGTAGATAGACCGCCCTAATTCATTGTGTATTTTCAGTGTTCAGCTTAGTACTTGTTAGGTGCTAGTCAATCGTTACTCATTTTATACATTTCGATAGAACATTCCGATAGATATCCTGCTTTAACTAGATTCACCAGAAAGAGTACATTTCCTAGTATCAATCATTCATTACGTCATTCTTATTGAATACAGGGTGTTTGGAGTATAGAACGACAAATTTTTTTAGGGAGTAGAGGATATCATTCTGAACATTCACTATGAAAGTGATTTGATCAGAGCAACTTTATTTTGACATCTCATGGGCCGAGCGGTTATCAGATGATTTGTATAGAGAAGTGAAAAATAAAGTTGCTCTGATCAAATCGGATTGATAGTGAAAGTTGTTCAGAAATGTCCCAACTCCCCAAAATGTTTTGTCGCTCCATACTCCAAACACCCGGTTTAATTAAGGGCTATTGCACAACAAAGGTTCTCGATAGGATGCGTTTTGTTCCAATTGAATCCACGTTTTGGTACCACATAGAAAGCTAATTCTTCAGGAATAGCCAGTTCTTATTTCTTATTCCAACATATAACTGATTTTAACAGCTTATCTGAATGTTTTAAGTATACTCTTTGTATACAGAACTTTTGAAACTATTGCTTCTCTGTCGATTTAAGTAAAATATACTTCAAATAATATTTGGATTTGCACCAAAACAATAGCATATAACCATTTCAAATGGTGACTAGATCGGTTAGCATATTAAATATCATTCGTAGCAGTATATTTTCTGATATTTTTTCCATCAAAAGCAAATTGGTACCGAAATACTACAACTAGTTCAAAACCTTGTTTTAATAAAAAATACCTATACGAAAATGATGTCTACAGATTAGATTGATAGGTGTATTTAGAATAAACATTCAATATGTATTATGCCATGTGTTTCATTCATGAAGCAGGTAAGGTAAGGAGCCACGTCAACGGCGTTTCCGAGTGCCTGTCAGCCGCAGCTCAATGACTCGGGCGAAATATCGCGACTGGAGTTGCATTGCAGAATGCTAACATTTTAATTGGCACTTTGTTGCACAAGTTGTTCTGTGATGAATTTAAGAAATTAGTAGTAAGATGGTAAGTAACAAAACTTAAAAACGATGTGAATTCACTCAATTATTTTGATCCAATAATAATAACTATTGCATATCAGGAACGTGGAATAAAACCATTATAGACCGGTGACCGCGTGAATTTCCCATACAAACGTAATACAAAAATTATTTGAATTTGAGAACTAGTTCAAAGCATTTAGACTGTTAATCGGATTAATACAGTGTTTACGCAGGTTCCTGGTCGTATACCAAGGTACTTATTCAAATAACTTAAAAATATTTTTAAATTGGTTGAAGAGGAACCCTGGTAGGTATACAGACCAGGAACCTGCTTAAACAGTGTATAAATCCGATTAACAGTCTAAATACTTTAAACTATTTCTCAATTCTCAAAATCAAAAAAAAATTGTATTACGTTTGTATGGGAAATTCACGCGGTCACCGGTCTCTTAACATCTACATTTACATTTAACAAGTTGTGGCTACACTTATGGCCTGTTTCACAATGTCCGGATAAGCGCTGTGTGACAGATAAATCGTGATTTTACGTACAAATTTTATGATTTATCTTTCACATAGGGCTTACCCGGACATTGTGCTAACGGACCCCATTATTATATCTAAGTTTTAGTGCAAATGAAAAAGTAGACTGCTTTTAAAACTCAGCAAACATTGAGTCACGATAAACTGAATTAAGAAAACCAACGCCAAAACCAACCATTTCGTTTTAGTGCCGACTAAACTTCGGACAGTGAATGAGGCTTTAATTAGTGAGCCACAAACGAAACCGTTGACAAAATTTCCTTATTATGTGGCTCTGATATCTAGGAGTTTGAGTACAATACCATTCAAATTGGCCAATCGACCAATCACAATGTCTGCAAACAAAAGACATTCAAAATCATCGTGTCGGTTATCGATTTAACAAATTGAGATGGTATTTGCGATTGATACATAATATGGCTACAGGTTAGCGTGAACGGGTGTATATTCTTATCAGTGTATAACGACAAAAAACAAATTATATTCCTAGAGCAATATTTAAAGATGAACAAAAATGCGTGCCATTCAATAGCCGAAATTCGGAAATCTGCACTCAGTCTTAAAACAACAAGGCACGAACCAAAATTATAAGATAGTTTGTGCAAACGAAAATATCTTAAAAATGTAACTTCAAAAGACATCCATTTACCCTAATAATAATAGCTTACTTGTATCCGGGCAATTAGATATAAATTAGAAACAATTCAATTATTACAAAATATAAAATAAACACAAGTATTTCGTATCGCGACGCGTCGGGTATTATAACCTGATTAATTAGTCTGTGGGAGTGATATCTCTATCATACGTGTTACACATCATTAGCCGGGGGTCCAGCCTACAGACTAATAGACCGAGGAATACCCTACCAGCTTTTAACCAATCTACCCATATTCCAAATTATCAAATCAACGAACTGATAGACTGTTCGAATAAATTAAGCAATCATAGCACATTACAGTCATCGTAAATAACCGAGCGTACCACGATTATAACTAAACCTACTTCGATTCATTAATAATAATTAATTAAATTGACTAATTGTAAAGACTAAAATATTTTTTTCTGATTTGGACACATTTTATATTTATTTAATAAGTGCGATCTTAGTTACCGTATCGATAAATCAAAAGTAAAATGGTGTTATTTTGAGTGGTAGTTTATTGTTGTAAAATAGACAAGTCCGACTTGATGCAAATGGTATCTAACCACATTTTGGCTCACATTTCCTCATTCAAATCGTAAGGCATTGGATTTTATGACAGCCTACCTCCCAATAATTACATTACAGCTGACGATTATTCTCCGGATAACAGTTAGATGAGATCAAACCAATGCATATCAACAAAAGGTTAAATGATCCTCATATATTGCAGCTTTTAAAAATAAGCGTTATTTATAAAACTAATTTCATTATTATCATACAAAAACAAAGACAGCTATTTACACAAACATTTTAACATCGTACCCTAAACTAGACCGAATTGTATCGCCAAGTGATTTTAGAGGACATCTGAAGTCCTGCCGGTTACATATTTAAAAAAGCTATGTGCCTTCCATCTTAACAGTTATCAAAGTCGAAGAGATATATTTTGAATTTGAATAATATTAAAAACAGCCATTTTCGTTTACAACATACCAACGGAGCGATATATATTATTTATTAATATATTTCAACACTTATCTTGTTATTAACAATAAGTTTTACAGTTAAGTAGACAATCTATAAAACATGCTACGACACCAGCGTTTTTGTTACACTTGCCAGATATTATCACACTTGTCCCCAAGGGCACTCCGCGTACAACCGTTCCCACAAACAGCACCGAATCACATAACTATGTTGCTAATCAATCTCTCCGCACTTCACACCCCACCTCTGTAGACTTAACTCATCAATCAAGCTAGTCAGAAAATAACTAATGCCCAGTTTTCTGGGCGCTGATTTAGGTAACAAAGGTTAAATTAGCCTCAGCCTATCACGTGCCGCTGTTATTCAAAATAGCAGCACGTGTCTGGCTGAAACTGATGACCTAACCTATTATGTTTATCAGCGGCCAGGAAACCGGGCGTAAGATTCTTGTCAAAAAATGCGACGCGCTTGTTTAAAACCTTACATTTTGACAAGTAGTAGATAGATCAAATTAGCGTCTATCTTGCAAAAAATATCTTTGTTTTGTCAACTGACGTCATAGACACAAATAACTCCTTTTGTTCCTCCCCTTTACGAATTATTTTCTACACTATTAACTTGTCCAAAATACTTAATAGGAATATCTAAGCCGACATACAATAAATGCTATCGTAATATTACTTAGATCGAATTGTAGGATTAAAAGTAAAACAGTTTTTTTTTACATTTTTTTTTCAAAATTATTTCGCCACAATTCCATATTGTCCTGTAGAGAGGGTAACGACAACAATCTATATCTAATCTAATATGTTACATTATGCTACATTTTATTTACAAAAGCTTAGAATAATAATAATCGTTATTTATGGACTGGACACTGCCCAAACGGGCCCAACTTTTTAAATTGCGAAAACTATATTGTGAAATCGTTATAAATGCAGATTTCAAAGAAATAAAGATATTATCTGTACTACCAAATAGTAAATATCTATCATTCTGTCATCGTGTCAGATATATTTTTTTATACCAAATATGAAGATTGTAAATATACTTTAGTTTCAAGCAGGTAATTTGAAATGCCTTTAAAGTCAGTAATAGTCAGGATTAGTTAGCTCTAACTTTACAGGAACACGGTCGAGTGACCTCCTAAACTAACTCTGAAACCAAAGGTGTTTACTACAATTTTGTACTTTACTAAAAACTATAGCCTTAGAAATTTTACACAATTATGTATACCTACGACCTTGAACAAAGCAAAATATTTCCACGTAAGTGTCTCGACGACGTGAAAAAATGTAATAAAAATGGTCCAATCGAGATTATCGTATCAAATTAATACCCTAACATAGCTGTAAACACCTACACACCTTCACCTCACATAGCCGTAAATAAAATCCTATACTCTACAGTCTCGCCGACTTGACTTCCTATTCACGCAAATTGTGCGGGCCATACATTTTGAAATATCTTACAATTTCCTAATCTCGCCGACAGTTTGGTGACGCTACCTGAATAATACCTACGAAAATCAAACACGCTGATACGGCAGCTAATTCACAACAGAAGCTTCACAGCTACGTCCTTACGAACCACCAAAACTATCGACTTTATCAAAGACAACATAAAAATCCAAGTGAATCCAAAGACAACGCGCCATCTACTAACGCGACCAGACGAAGCCGTGATTAATGCGCAAGAGTTTGTTTACACGCCGTCCGAGACTCGGCCGCCACAAACGGAGTCAGCGTTCGACAAGACTCATTCGTATCTTCTGATGCCCAGTTAATTGCATCACGAGTTAAACTACAGTCTTATACGCTCGATCGTCTATCTCTTGGTCGTACAGGGTGTAACAGAAAGGTGTAGTCATTTTTAGGGGGTTGTTAGGGGACATAATTCTGAGCAACCTTCACTATGAAACCGATTTAATCAGAGCAACTTTAATTTTCACTTCTCTATACAAATCAGCTGACCAAAACGTATGGAGCAATGAAAAATAAAGTTGCTCTGATCAAATCGGTTTCATAGTAAAAGTTGTTCAGAATGGTCTCCCTAACAAACCCCTAAAATATGACTACCCTTCTGTTACACCCTGTAGATGATCAAGCGACGACTAACGTCCACGTTCAATAACTTCTATCTAATGATCATCAGATCAGTAGTCTACCAACGATCTTTTGGCGCGTGAGTGACGTTTACAGGGGGCGCCACTTCTACGAACAAACTTCTGCAACGAACCTGTTAAAAAGCGTTAGTTCCATCTGTCACCGCAAGTCAAAATATCGTTGGAAAGCTGCAGGTTTAGATTTGACAGTTACACTATGGAGCTTTTCAATGACATACAGTGCCACCATCTTATCTGTAGAATGAGCGATGGCGCCACAATCTACTGAACAGCATACACTACAGCAACTGAGAGCGAAGTGACGTTTTCATAGTGGCGTCATTCCGCTTTGGCCGTTCTCTAGATAACTCGGTGGCCTCTAACCTGCGGATCACGGACGCCCGGTCGCAGTTGGCAGTCGCCAGTACAGAGTAGCTAGTCTTCGTGACCTGTCCCTACTCCTGCTTGGCCGGCTGGCGCGGCGGCGTGGGCGCAGCTGGTCCCTCGTGCGTGTCCTGGCGCCGGTACATGAGCAGGTACGGCATGCGGGGCGGCTTCGGCTTCAGCACTTGCGCGTCACTCACCAGGGTCACTGTGGAGTCGTCGTACCTGTAGGGGGGGGGGGGGGATGTGGGGCGTTAGTCGAGCAAGAGATTGTGGGGGTGGATGAGTGGCTGAAGGTGGCTCAGTGAAAGTTGTCCACATGGAGTAGCGAGTGCTATTTCGGAGACGAAAAATAAATCTGCATCATTGTCGGTTTTGATGGGAAACTGTAAACAATTGACGAGTAACATTCACTCAAAATACATACATTTATGTAAAAATCCACAGATAGATTTGCACCCACGTTACCAAGTAAATCATTTCTCTCTTTTGGCATAGCAGGACAGCCCACCGTCTCTTGTTTTTACAAAATTGTGACATAACTGTTTCACATGTTTCCAAGTCTCTTGTCATTTGAACACTTCGTAGTATTCCCTAGAATGAAAACAGTAAAGCTTATCTCACCTGATCCATCCCGCTTGTCCGTGGTAGGTGTCTGTAAGGTAGTGCCCCTTCGTCGCCTCCACTCCCTCGTGGTAGACCACAGCGAACAGCTTATAGGTGCGCTGCTTCAGCGTATACTTGATCTTTGAGGAGATGATCTCTGTAAAACAACAGTTGGTGGTTAGTGGAGGGCGGGCGCAGGGGCCTAATTCTGCTCTGAGCATTTCACTTATATTTCATTACTATTCCATTGCAAACACCCAATCAAGGAGGATAATAATTTAGGAGAATACCAAATGACGCCATTTTGGGTGTTTGCAATGGAATAGTAATGAAATAGTAATGAAATTCTCAGAGCAGCAATAGGCCCCTGGACGGCTGAAGTGGTGGGGGGTGAGGACTCAGCTTTGGTTGTCCACATTGAAAGTGTGTTTAACACATTTCGGAGACGAAAAATAAAGAACATAATGATGTTCTTACAATGTAAAGGGGGTATTTATAAGGCGGTAATTATTTATTTACATTTAAGTATCAACCAGCAGCGCCTGGGAGGCTCTGATGCGTCGTACGAAGTCTTGAACCCGCAACCCAGTAAAGACAAAAAACTGCTTTTATAGTTTTAGGGCAGCCCACGCTATGCGTATTAGGCTTGACGGCGACGCCTAATTTGTTTTACTGACTATCAAATACGGATTGTGAGCGTAAGAGAATCGGGCCCCAGGCAGTCCTGTTGGTCCTGCCAATATCCTAGGTATGCTGGAAGAGATCTCACATATTCAGTTTTTGTGCAATGAACTATAAAGCTAGTGGTCGGCTTTAAGTAAGTATCTCTTTCCATAGCCCGATTATTTGTATCGCTAGATTTCTCAACCAGCCAAATCACCCCCCAAAATTTCATTGATTTTGTACGTAAGCACACCTCGGACACTACATAGAACGCTCGTAAAATAATCACCTGTTACTACTACATAGCCAAATGATGTTTGTACACGTGCAAATGTGTGGGTAAATTCGTTCGTTTGTGAATGTGTGCGTTTAGCGCCTATACAAAGAGCCTGTGGTTCGCCCTCCGGCCCCAGGGGTGGGGTGCGGTATCTGAAACAGCGCGGGGAAGGGAGTGGCCGTTCTGTACGTAGTACTATTATCTCTTCTGTAACGTAAGGTTGAAAATATGAGGGCGTACGTGGCTGGTTTCATAATTTAGCGAACATTTAACGCCGACCACTGTAAACTAAGCTATGGCGGAGTTCAGCTACAACACTCACTCTGATCAATCTTGAGGTCCTGGCTCAGCTCGATCGGCTTGACGATCTTGGCTGTGCGCTGCTCCCGGTCCAGCTGGAAGCACTTGAGATGCAGCAGCAGAGCGACCGGTAACTGCTCGAGAGACAGCTGCTGCCACGCCTCCGCAGCGCCCTCTACCGGGTCGCGGCCGGAGAGCTGCTCGAGGGCTTCTTTTACGCTGCGCGCGCGCTGGAAGCAGAGGTTATGGGTAAGTTTCTGTTATTTTGGAAGGAAAGATTCGAAGAGCGTTCAAAGATAACACTCGCTCAGTAAGTTTTGTCCACAATGATTTCAGAGACGAAAAATAACATACATTTGTACATTGCATCATTGCAAGTGCTATATCTGCCATCATCAATGTTTTGTGTTAGTGATAAATACAACTTTATGAGTTTTAACAGTAAATAATATATCGGCAATAGGCCAGTGTAGCCCGAAAGTATCAATATCAACATCACCATGGCAAACGTTTCCATTACAATACTTCATAATGAGCGTTATCATAACTATTACCATGATTTGTTTTAAGTTTAAGGTACGGTCATGGTAATATTTCGGATCAGCTAAGGATCCTAAGCTGAATCGCTATAAGTCTGCGTCCCCGAACTCTGCGGCGGCGTGGAGCGGACAGAGTAAACGCGCGCGCCGCTGGTGCGTATTCCCACGTTATCCTTCATCCGCTGCCCGCTATGTCCGGGGACGCAGCTTAAACGTTGCGGCAACCCCCTGGATTACTTCTTCCCCCCCTCCAGCAGGGACTCGCTTCCTACTCTCGCATGTGTATAGTGCGTTCACCCAGGCTGTGCCGGGTTGCCGCAATAAATTGTGACATTCATTATAATTTGTTTACATGTTTTACAATTGTAAAGGTTTTGGTTTTTAGTTCACTCAGTTAGTTTAATTTTGAGGAATTTCACTGTCTTCCCAAGGACGAAAAAACATCCTAGTAGAATCCACTCAAACAAAACCTTTCACCACGGCACGGTACCTACTTCGATCAAACTACAAAATGACTTGCGGTTGTACTTCGCAGCGGCTTTGTTTGACCGAGTGTCGGTGTTGTTTCAAATAAGGCAGCAGCTGGCAAGGCGGCGAGATCAAAAGGTGTAGATAGGCCAGGTAAACAATAGAAGTGGACTGTAGTTGAACTTGGTATAATAGGTCAAAAGGTGAGAATACTACAAGTAAAATCTATCAGATGTGAT